>JAVCKV010022006.1:0-25028 GCA_032274145.1 Herpochondria borealis | reverse complement strand
GCGCCACCAATCTGCGGAAGACCCTGCAGGAAGAGGAGGAGGCGGATATGGGTACGGAGGTCGAGCAAACGGAGGCACCGGTGATGGTTTCGTGGGTGATTTCGTTTGTGCCTTCTTCATTGGGGTTGATTTCTTGGCGCTTCCCTTTGGTGATTTCGCTGACGACGATCTACCTAATGCGAGTTGGTGGGGATACAACATGGGAGGCGGAGGCGGAGGATACATTGGGTGAGGAGGAGGAAAGGGAGGGCGCATCATTGCACCAGGAGGAAGATACACGCCTGGGGGTGGTCCATTCCTCTGAGCAAATGGCAGCGGGGACTTTTTGACTGCAGACTTCTTCGAGGGAGGCTTGGTAGCTGAAGTCTGCGGCTTCTTGGCGACAGAAGCATCAGGATTCCTGGGGACGGAAGCATCAGGATCCTTGGCAGCTACTGCGGGGCTCTTGACAGCGGGAGCAGGATTCTTGGTGATAGGAGCAGCTGGAGGATCTTTCGGGCTGTCATCAGGTTGCTCCTTGCCACCAGCGGCTTTGATGGGAGTACTCATCTATCTTACTAGCTCACCACTATCACTTCATTTTTGTGTTGGTTCGCACCATCCGGCGTACATGCGAGTTTAGGCCAACACAAGCGGGAATACGATTTTGCTAGAAATAAATGAATGAATTCACATATTAAAATACGTATACATTTAAAAGAGTATTTGGGCATAAATGCTCTTACGGAGTATCAACCTTTCGCTATACCCCGCTCGCAGTTCCCCAGATCATATAAATACCGTATACTTTAATAATGAAACTCACGGTTAATTATTTACTCATGTATGGATGTTTTCAAGCTGAGATTGCGTTGAAGAATCGTATCCTCATACTCGCAGAGCTATCGTATAACGGTAGAGTAGCAGTCCAGGATAATCAATATGTGGTACTATCCAAAATACAGGAGACAGGCAGACTTTGTGCAGGGCGAGGTGCGGACAGACCTCATTTGTTCTGTCCCAAACCATCAACCAACCACCATCAACGAACTTCAACGTTCCCCATTCTCAGCTAGACTAGACATAGAAGGAAGAGAAGGTACTTCCTCGTTGGTAAAAATCACGAGCTTTTGTCGAGATCTGTCGCTATCCTCCAATGGCTCTTCTTTGTCGACAAACTTCTTTGATTGCGTTTTGTTTGACAACATTCAATAAGGCACCAATACTATTGAGACAGCAGCACACAACACGATTGCTGTCGTCGTCGTCAACCGTTCATCTGCCGGACGATGAGATTGAACGAGTCACTCGCGATTGGTTTGAGCGCATTGTGGTTGGTTGGAATCTATGTCCTTTTGCAGACCGACCCAATCGAGAAGGAAAGTTGACCTATGAAATTGTGCGAGGCGCAAAGGAGGAACAGATTCTTGCGGCCGTCTTGGCTGAATGCATTCTCCGACAAGACGTCCCTGGAACGACTCTTGTGGTTGCCCCCGAATGTTGTCCGCACAGTTTTGAGGACTATCTCGCCCATTGCACCACGTTGGAAGAGGTCTACCTTCCAAAACATGATCTGCAAGACGATCTACAGATTGCTCCCTTTCATCCCCTCTTTGAATTTGCAGATTCTACTGGCGTCGATGTTTGGACCAATCGATCGCCGTATCCAATCTTTCACATTTTGAGAGAAACCGAGGTTGAAGTAGCTGTGGACAAGCTAGATGGTGACTCCTCCAAGGTGTGGAAACGAAACGTACACCTGCTGCAGGATCTGGAGGAGGCGTTGGGTAGTGATGGCGAGTTGGAAAACGTCATTCGAGATGATAATAACGACAAGCACGCGGAAACGATTCAAAGAATTCTACGCGAAAACAGATTCAGTCCCAAGGGCTACGATGACGACAATTGAGTTGTAGTCATGCAGGCCTTGCTGCGATCCGAGAATGTTGTTTATCGCCATTGATGTTGCCATCGTCTTCTCTGTCTAATAGAGAGGCTTTTATGGCTCTGCACAACTACCTTGTGAGCAGCTTGCACTGATAAGACAGCACTGCTGATGCCCTTTGAACTTGCTGCAAGACCTCGAGGGGGCGTTTGGCGGCGACGCGGAGTTGGAGAAGGTAAGAGAAGGAGTGAGGAGCTATTATTCTCTAGAGAGAACGTGGAAAAGATCCAAAGCTAGCATAAGACGTACCGTCTGCAAAAGAAATGTGCAGCTGGTAGACAAGCAGAGGCGGGCGGCTGAATTCTACGAGCAAGACAAGTAATTTCTAGAAGAGGTTGTGCGTCAGGTATACTCGGTGTATGCTGCTGGGCGTTAGCTTCTGACTTGAGAGCGGTAGCCCAACTGCATCCTGACAAATCAACACTTCTTAGACCAAATCAGCGTAAATACGGTGAAAGTCCTTGTTCATGTACCAACCGTTTCGCTGTGCTGTGTACAGGTGCTTGTATCCGTGTTGCTCTAGAAGTGAACGAATCTCCAGTTCCTTCAACTGATTCGGCGATTGGTCCTCCACTATTATGATTCCAAATCCCACTTTGGAAAAGTCAAGGCGTTGCAGGACAGAGAACTCGCCTCCCTCCACATCCAGACTGAAAATATCGAAAAATGTGGACGTCTCTTTTGGCACATGTTTGTCAATGATATCGTTGAGAGGCCGACAGTTAATGGGTGTGCCATGCTCTATGGTACGGGCGCCCCACCACCGTGTTCGAAAAGTGGGGTTGGTGAACTCCCAAATCCCATTGGTTGCTCTTTTGGCCTCGTGAATGAATTCGATGTAATGCACTTGCTGGGGAGAGCTACAGACAGCCGCGTTGACCGGAGCCGTCAATTCGTTAGGACGATTCTTGACGAGTAGTGCATGACTTTTGGCGAAGGTTCCACCAGAAGACCTTTCCAGTTGAACCCCTTGTTGAAAACATGTGTGTTACTGAATCTCACTCCATCAAGTGCCCCCATTTCAATGTAGGTTCCTTCACAAAGACCATTACAGATTCAAGCAGGCCCTCGTCCTCTTTCGATTGTGATTTGAACATACCATTGAGCTCCTCCGCCGACTTGGTAGCGTTAGGGCAACGGGTGGCCATAGTTTTGAATTTTGGAAGTTGAGAAGCTGTCATTGGTGCTTGAGCACTCGGTGACAGGTCCTGCGCCATGATTGTAAGGCCTACAGATACGCTGACGAGGACACCGAACAGGATGGGAAGGGCCACAATCTTAATGATTCGAGTTTTTGACATGAGAGATAATGATGGCGGGTCGTTGTGGGTTGTGGGTAATGGTTGAACGAATGAGGAATGCCTATGCCACCACGCGAGCACGTTCTATCAAGGTTCTATTGCATCGTTTTACACAAATTGTGCACATTTTGCTACCATAGTTGATAATTTGGACCAAATTATACGAGCTCCGAAGGTGCGCCGCACCATTGGCCGGATTCATCTCCATACAATACCTGGCCATCGCATGACGCATAACTCTCGATTGTTAAAGGAAAGAACCCAGCAATGTGCATCCAATATCCACCTCGGCTAGACAGCGTGTTAGTTAAAGATACCAGGAACACCAGGAACTGCCAAATTCATCACGCTGGATGTCTACGGGCAAGTCTTCCCTTTGAAAACTTGCGTCTAAACCCAGCAATGTGCATCTAACGTCCACCTCGGCTAGACAGCGTGTTAGTTAAAGACACAGGAACTGCCTAATTCATCACTCTAGATACTTATGGACGGACGTCTTCCCTTTGAAAACTTGCGTCTACAGCATCACGTCCTTCCGCCCGTAACCGCCCTGAAAAAGGGTGAAAATTACTTCATCGTAATTTAGCCACCTTATTCACCGTATCAAACTAAGCGAGACTAAATGCACTTGATGGTAGGTTAGCTACAGATAGAGGGTGGAAGCATATAGCATGTGCCTGGTTCTTCGAAAGAATTTACCATGCTCTGAACAACTAACTTGCTCCCCCCCCATCCATTCGTGGGAGAACGCGGGCCGGAACCTCCACCATTCTACTTATGAACAGCTAGTATGACGTTACTTATTCAACCAGCGTCATGACTGGTTTCTGGGAGTAGTCAATTGTCTGTCCCCCGAATGCGGTTGCTTTCTTCAGCTTGATCTTTCCAGCCTTTTTCAGAGGCGCAAGCTCTTCACCAGTTAATACCATGAATGTCCCATCTTGCTTCATGACCATATACTTTGGAGGCGTCAGTGCGGCAAAGAATTCGGGGTAATTCTTGACTTGATACGCCAATGTCGCCTCCTACGGACGGTGCAGCGCAAAAGTGTGAGTCCTTGAAGAAGAAAATGCGCATGGGTTGTGTGTCAACACATAATGTGTGTTCAAACGTAACGACTGACTCACTTTCAAGTTGGCTTCACGGTTAGCCGCACTCTTTTCTTGAAGCGACTTGATGAATTCGTTTCCTTCCGAGAGATCTTCACAGTCCTCGCCCACACCAGCTGCGCAGTACGGGTTTGCATTGGCAGCACTACCTGGAGTTACAGCGGCAAACGCGAGCCCTGACAAGCTCTGAAGAAAGGCTCTTCGATCTTTTACAACACCAAACGCACAGGAGGTGCTGCAGATTGTCGCGAGGAGAAGGAAGATGATGGGTTTGGTCATGATGGCACTCTGTACCTCGAATCAAATCTTTCCTCATCATCGACATCATCACAAAAGAGAAAGATCTGACGACACTCCCCAGCGCGCGATGTTGACCCCTTAGCGCCCACTTAAACTACTCATAAACCACTGTACCGCCGTAGCTACTGTAGATAGAACCCAGCAAAGGCAGTGTTCGTAGACCACTTAGCTGAGCTTCTTACAGCAAAGAGGAGGCCACCGTGAGTCTCGAATATGACATTGAAAGGAATTGAAAAGACCATCAGATTACTCAACAGTTTGTTCTTGTCCTTCCTCGTGGACAGCGATGAAGAGAAAATCTAATACGTGAAGGAACAAGAAGAATCCGAAGACTGTGGCTTGTATAATGATCCCTACAATTAACCGTGGCTCGGTGGTCTCGAATGAAAGGTGGGTAGCAAGCCCACAACAGTGCAACCCTCCGAGAAGACCGATCAGGTCGACGAGGGAGTCAGCCATAGTATATCGCAGAGAATGCTAATATAGCTCTTTTTAACGAAGAGGCTCTGAGAGGCACACGTAATGCGTAAGCAACAGATAATATAGGTTCCATTGGTAGGGCAGGGAGGTCATACTTGAGTTGAGGTGAGTATTATATCTCGCGCAGATAGATAGGCAGCAGAGTAGATAGAAGCATCATTCAACGGTACGCAATGCATGCAGGTGGTGACGAGGCAACATCAATTGCGGATGGGATGGTCCCAGCGGACTACGGGTACCGCGTCTGTGCGAATGCCGAATATTTTCTCACCCATTCTCTCAGAAGCGGTGTCTTCCGGCCTAGAGTGCTTCACCATCTTACATCAGGAGTTCCGTTGTAACATTTGCTGAAAATCAGCTCGCAGGCTCAGGCGCCGCCAGCAAAGAATGTTTTAGGTTCGACGTGAACTCTAGTCGTCTCTCATAAAATTTGGCGAGACTCAAGGTAGCCATCGTGGAATCGGACTCAGCTAGGAGCATGCGTTGTTGATGCTCTAGGAGACTGTGGAAGTGGGCTAGCATCCACGGTCTGACGGGAAGGTTGAAGCCATAGAATTCACGCCACTGCCTACGATACGACGGCCAGAAAGTTTCTGCATCCAGAAAGCGAGGCTCAGGTCGTGGCTGTCCACATATAGCGAAGAATGAGTTGCGAATCAATGGCAACTCGACATCAAGTCCGATATGATAGTACTTGGCGCCGCGTTTAGAGTACCTCCAGAATTGAGGAGGAACGTGCGTAATCGCATCCTTGCGATTGTGAAAGCGAGCAACCTGAAGCTTGCCAACATCCTCTTGATGGCGCACTGCATCTGCGAACTGATAGGCCGCCATCTTGGGACAACCAAATGTAACGGCTTGAACTGGGCCATTCTTGACGAAACGATCTTCAAGGGAAGCAAAGAAGCAGAAGATGTTTGTCAATGCTCCGCCAAGAGAATGACCGGTGACCACCACTCGGTAGCCATCTCCAATCTGTGCACCATATTCACTGACCTTAGAAGCAATCTCGTCGTACTTTGTAGTTTTGGTGTCCTTGCGTTTGCGAAAGAGGTAGCGATAGTAGCCTCCATGCAACTTGATTGATTGGCTCTTGTAGGGATAGTCTTCTTCGATGGGATTGTCAACTTTTGCTGCCCTCCAACGTACACTATGATCCCAATCTGCATATGTTGTGGCTCCTCGAAAGACGACCATAACTGTTCTCTCTTCTCTATCGACGGATATAGCGTATGTACACTCCTTCTGAGGGTGCCAATCGTGAAGCCATACAAGCTCGGTCCTGCTTTCCGCCATCATTCTCGTCACGGACCCTTCCTTGAAGAAGGTCACCAAGAAATCCAGCATATCGAAATCGCGCTCGGCTATTGCGTGTTTCAGAAGCTTCACCAAGTCATCCCTATCACAAAATTGTCCTGAATGCTCCTGAACGGTGACGCTCCCAAAAATGTGAGCACCTAAGGAATTGAATTGAAGCAGAGCTTCTTCTTTCCTCTCTGCCTCAGGTCCAGTTTCAGTTTCGTATTGAGCCGAAGGCTTACTTGTTAGACCAAGGAAATCCAAGTTATCTTCACTCGAAGCGGTGGTGATGTTCTTGGTAGACAGCTTGTTTGGAACCTTGGGCAAATCTGTGGCAAGGTCTTCTCTCATTGTCGCAATGTAGGCTTGAAGTAACGTGTGCACGTCCCCCTCTGCCTTTCGAGCAAGCACAGGATCCGATCTACTCAGTCTAATATGTTTCATTAAGCCTTCTTCATCCAAGGACATGTCATCTTGATCCAAAATGTCGTCCCCAAGTTGTTCGGAAAAGCTCTTGTTCATTTCGAGCAACAAGATTGCCATGATATGACTGGGCGTAAGGCCCGGTCGCGCTTCACACTTCCCCAAGCAGGCCATTCCTTCGTAGGTGGTTCGGAGAAAACGATCGCTGTCAAGGGAGAGAGCATCGTACTTTGTATTGATGCGTCCCGTCGAGCTCAAGAGTCGCAGGTCAGCCACCAAAAAAATCATTCTACTTTCAGCTAGGCATTTCTCACCCAGCTGGAGTAAGCTCAGTGTTCCTTCGTCCTCGTTCATTGCTTTCTTCTCTCTCACGTAATTTGAACGAGTGATGTTTCTGTGAATGAAGGAGATCTTCGCTATGAGCTCAAAAGAGGATGAATAAGTCACAAGGTTGTTTCAAGGATTGTGTCTTCAACCTTGAGCAATTCCTCAAGCTTCAACCACGACAACCAGCGAAATATTTAATCTTCTTCTACGGGACTGAACGAAATGTTCGACCTTGATCTTGGATCGTGCTTCACAACTCTAGGTCACGCCAGCCAGGATTGCTAGCTCTCGAGTAGAGAGAGAGAAACGTTGGTCCTAAAGATTGATGTCACTGCGGCAATACATGAGAAATATCGAGGCCTCATTCTCTATTATTTTGTAACAAGCGCTCCTCTCCATGCAGCTGTCTACTCAATCTGCAGCCGGCGAAGCTTGTTGAGTTTGGCTACCTCATTCATCTGGTAAACTCGGCTCTTTGCGTCCTCCAGTAGCTCCATCAATTCACTGAGCTCCCTTCCAACAGCTGCCGCGGCATGATAATCACTTTCATAGTTTTTCTTCTCTGATTCATCCACGCTGTCAGGTATATCGTCTACTGCCTTCTGGCGAGCCTTGTCAAGGGCTTCTTGGTGCTTCATAAGTCGTCTCTTTTCTGCTCGTCTTCTTCTAGACAGGATCTTTCGAGCGCACGAATGACACAAAAAGTCCTGTCCTTGACCTGGAGCATCATTAATCCTAACTTTTGTGAGCATGCACTTGAAATGCACGACATTGCTGCAAAAGTCGCAACAGAGTAGAGTACCTCCGTCTTTACAAATGACACATGAGTCACCGTGCTCACCACCGTATCGTTGGATAGATGGATAACGACCACTCCTCGCCTCATCAATCAACACTTGAGCATCAACAATCTCAGGGTTCTCCTCAATCGGCGGTGAATACTCATCAGATGACGAGTCGCCTTCCTCCTCGCGCTCTTGCTTGCGACTGCGTTTCTTTCTTGGCCTCCTCGGCTTTTGTGGAGGTTTTGGGCGTTTGAATCCCAAACTCGTAAACACAGAGGCATACATCGCGCCGTGTTTCCTGTCATTCAATTTGACTGTATTCTGCCGCACTTGCTCACGAAGATCTTGGAGAGTCTGGTCCGCCGTTGCGATACGCTGTTCGACTTTCGCCTCGTCACCCTTTTCAATCACAAGTGTACTCACAGGTTTCAGAAACATGGTAGTCTTGAAACCAAGGGATAGCCATGCACCTGGGTAGACGGGAGTGTCCCATCGTTTTCGCTGTTTCTTCCGTCGGGTCGAGTGTCGCTTGAGATGCCTGTTAAGCCGAGCCTGCACGGATTGAAGCGACTCTTCGCGCGCTTTGCCCCGTGCTTTGGATTTCTTTTGGCAGACTTCGCTTCGGCAATGGTAGGTATACCCTTCTCGAGAACTATAGTCTCCACCACACTCAGTGCAAACATAAATTTTTGACTCTGGAGAGTAACTCTTGTTCAAATCTCGGCGGCGTAGGTAGAGCATTGATGCGAATCCAGCTGTATTCACCGGAGGAGGGTGAGGATCTTGGTCTGTCGCATTAAAGACTCTGGTGCGTGCATCGGGAATCAGCTTGCACGTGACAATGCGATCAGGAAAGGCTTCCGGCGGTGATAGCGGATCTTCTCGCGGTTCATTTGCATTCGGCATAATCCGCTCGGTCGGCCTGCCCTCAATCGACTTTGCAGCACTGGAAGTGTACGACTTCCTCGTTGATTCCGAGTTGATGTTGTTCAGGCCGTAATTGCGCATCATTCTGTAACGACGGAGACGTGACAGGAAAGCATACGTCAAGGTCATCTTGCTTCTCGCATTCTGTCTCTTGTCCTTGTAGCCCGCAAAGGATTTTGCCTCATCGTGGATGTTAGCTGGATACTTGTACTTGGATACCGCCCGTTCGTCGGATATCACTTCCACTATTCCAAAGTTAGTGACAAACTTGGAACCTGGTTGGAGAGTTGGATAGGCCAGTGTGTTGGCCAATTCCGTGCTCGCGCGAACTTTGCAAACCTTCTTACCTGACCAGTACTTTGTTAGATTACATGGCGGATACAACGCGGCAGGTGATGGTACATACAACATGTACTTACTAATGTGGTATTGGCACCCGAGTGCGCTTGTGAATACCTTCTTGCAAGAGGGGCAGATACGGTCTTCCTCCGAGCCCCTGAAACGTCTCTTACTGAGCGGATTGCTTTTCCCTCTAACACGCTTGGGTGCACTTACAATTGTGCACGTAATTTCACTTACAGGCGTACTTGCATTTGTAGCTTTGGGCTTCTTGGGCTTACGAGCAGCTGGTGGCTTTTTCTCCTTCCGACACACAAGATGATCTGCGGATGCCAGGGAAGACAACAAGTTAGTTAGAATACTCTCAGTCCAGATTCACACTGCTTCATCATCATCTTCCATCGAAGTAGCTTCCGTTGACTTACCTAGGTGGTACTTGAGACCAGCCTTTGAGACAATCACCTTCAAGCAGTGAGGGCAGCTGCGGTCTTCTTCGGGTCCTCTGTTGTACTTTTGCGTGCCAGACATTGGTCTACCTCGTTTTCGTTTTTTACGACCCCGCTTCTGGGGACTGGCTTCTTTTGCATAGTCATCTTCCTCGGCATCCGACTCTGGTTCCTCGAACGCTTCGTCGTCTTCTTCCTTGTCAGTCTTTCGGGTTTTTGATGGGCGTGGTTCGTCATTGGATACGTCTACAGTCTTCCTCCTTACGGTCCTGATTTCCTCCGGCTCGTACCGTTGAGGGAGCTTTCGAGCCCTCTTTCCCATCTTTCTGTCTCTCTGTCTCTCTCTCCCTCTCCCGACCTCTTTTGCTATAAAATGTGGACGAATGAGAGCCAGTGATATGGATGAGACAAAAAGCTCTGAATACAAGCAAACCAAAACAATGCTCTCTACCAACTCGAACCAACGACAATGAAATCGAATGGTTGCCAAACGCAAAAAGACAAACCTACAAAATCCGGGTTCTTAAAATACGAACCTCTGACTACACCACCTCCCTCACTCCTCTGGAGACCTCCACGAGGAAGACGCCGGTATGTTTTCGTGTAGCAGTTCCCGTAGAGTGAGAAATTTCTCATCCAAAATATCAAAGTTCCATCAAATATTGACAAGTTGAAGTGCCTTCAGCGTCCTTTGATCAACAGAAACGTTTTTCGTCTGAAGGCATTCAACTTGGAGGATCCTGAATGCGCCGCCACATCTACACACCTTTGATTCATTGCGACAGAAGATAGAAGCTAGCTTCGCATTGCTTTTCGACCTCATTACGACACTCCCAGTCTTTACATAACCTTTCAATATGAGAATCAGCTTTGCACTCGCACTCTTGTCGACTGCCTTTGTCGCGGAAGGATTCGGTATTACGCCAAGCCGAGCCCACGTAGTGTCCTCCACAAGGTGAGTTAGTTACTATTATGATGCGGCGGCGGGCTAGCTCCTCGATCGGCTTGTCGTTGTCGCTGTCGTCGTTCGAAAGTCTTTCTTGAAATGCGCTTGCTCACTGCCTCCTTTCAGTCTGTCAGCATCCGCCAAGGCTGAGGCCAAGGAAAAGAAGGACGACACAGAAGAAAAGAACCCAGTGAACATTGGATGGGACTCTCACCAAGAAATTGTAAGTTCTCTCTCTGTCTCCACCGATCGCGTGTCGTACGCATAACACTGTTGCTCATGATGATGCACCCCTCTCACAGGAGGAAGTCCCAGAGAGTTTGGTGCGTGAGGAAGATGGCCCTGACGGCAACTACCCCATGCGTGCCAAGATGGAGAAAATGCTTCGTGAAGCTCAACTCACCATCACCGAGGCTATTGCTGACATTGATGGCAAGTCAAACTTCCAGGAAGATTGCTGGACTCGTGCCAATGGTGGAGGAGGAATGTCTCGTGTGTTGAGCGGTGGTAAGGTCTTTGAAAAGGCCGGAGTCAACCTTTCTGTTGTGTACGGAACCATGCCACAAGAGGCCCTTCAAGCCGCCACCGAGCGTGGTGTCGACCGCGCCAAGGGTATGAAACCTGGTGAGCGTGTCCCATTTTTTGCCTGTGGTCTTTCCTCTGTCATGCACCCAAAGAACCCATTCTGCCCTACCATGCACTTCAACTACCGCTACTTTGAGACTGACGGTGGTGCCTGGTGGTTCGGAGGAGGAACCGATATCACACCTTGCTATGTGAACGAGGACGACATGAAACAGTTCCACGGAACCTACAAGGAGGTCTGCGATCGTCACGACCCTGCCTACTACAAGGAGTTCAAGGCTTGGGCTGACCGTTACTTTTTGATCCCTCACCGTGGCGAGACTCGTGGTTTGGGAGGTATTTTCTTTGATGACCAAAACGACCGTGAACCCGAGAAGATTTTCGATTTCGCCAAGGATGCCGTCAACAGTGTTGTCAAGGCCTACGGACCAATCATCGAGAAGCACAAGGATGACAAGTTCACCGAACAGCAAAAAGAGTGGCAACTGATGAGACGAGGACGTTACGTTGAGTTCAACCTTGTCTATGACCGTGGAACTGTCTTTGGTCTCAAGACTGGTGGACGTATCGAGTCCATCCTCATGAGTCTTCCAGAGACTGCCCGATGGGAATACAACGCCATTCCAGAGGAGGGATCCCCAGAGGCTGACTTTATCGATGCCTGCAAGAACCCTAGGGAATGGGTCTAAAGCTCGTCTCTCGCTCGATGCGAGCGTGGTTTTGGTGACTTCTAGAAACTTAAAACTAGTTCAATACTCGTCTGTATCTTCTGCTATGTGTACATCGGCCGAAAGAAGTGGAAACATGTTCTTGTGTCATTTGGCGAATTGCCGAACCGATAACCCTGTCTGTGTTCGATCTTCTGTCCGCGCGCTGTCACTAATGAGCTGATTGATGCTTCGCGGCGATGACGACACCAAAGAAGTTGGACAGGCGCCTGCTTATCGTTGCAGAGCGTCAGCTACGCCACCACTCGCTCCATGTAAACTCGTGTCTGAAAAAACAGACACGGCTTCTCAATGCGCAGGTCGAATGCATACACACAAAACAAAGTTGCAGAACATCTGCACAGTGAGTGAGTTCATTCTCCAGCACCGGCAGGTCTAAGCCATTGATAATTAGTAGTAGCAATTGCGATACTTATTTTACAATTTTTCAACTTGATGACCATGTAGATGTGGTAGTGTCTTTCGGTTGTGCTGCACACCATCGTCCTCTCGCAGATTCTGTGCATACAGGGTCGTGGGCACAGTCTTGGCCGTGTGGACATCGAGTTTACCGCCGCGTGGCAACGATTCTTTGCGGAATTCGTCCAATCGTACCACCTTTTCCGTTGCACCCCAGGTGGAGTACAATTCCATGGCCCGCATCACGTGGGTGACGACGGCATCGTCGTGCACAATGCCCAATTCCAATAGAGCGAAGCACGCCTTTTCGTGCGCCAAGGCTTCGTACTGAATCAGTTCGGCTTTCTGGGCTTCTGCAGCGGCGCAATCGTAGGCGACACGCACTTTGGACATTTCGGCAGAAGTCGTGGTCCTATGAGGAGACGATGAAAGTGTAGAGACGAGTTGCAGTTCGGCTTGTAGAAGGGCAAGGAGGGGCACAACATTCTTGCAACCCTCCTTGACAAACTTGTCAAAGCGCCTCATGATCTTCCTTGCTTCCGACATGTACTTGCGTTTCTTCATTTTCCCAATGTCCTCTGCACGACAAGCTCCGAGATATACCTGCGCCGCAACAAACTTAAACTCGTAGTAGTTCAAGTGTGCACACGCTCGGTCTGCGCTATCAGACAGTCGCTCGATGAGCTCCAGTCCAAGGGTGTAGTCATCAAAGGATGCAGCCAAGTACAGCTGGGCCAACCATATCGTCCTTAGACCCATGACATTACCATTCTCCCTCATGGTCATCTCAGATTCTTCTTGGTTCATGGCTGCACCAGTAAGCACGAGCGCATCATCGGACTGACCCATTAAGTTCATGAACATCTGCAGATATGGCACTGTGAGGTCATACCACGTTCGGAAGTTGAGATCAATCATTTGCTCCACAGATTTCGATGCCTGATTTTCGCATTCCGAAAGTGGGGCACCGGAGTAGTACATGCACGTCACTGTTGTCTGGGCAGAGAGGAATGCTGTGTCAAGATCACCCGTCTCCATGGCGAATGCGTATGCTTCCATATTGAGGGATACTTCACGTTGAACCGGTCTTCTCCAGTGTAGGCAGTATTGCGACGCGATTGTCATTGCACGAGCCCCAATCTGTGCAGCACCGAAATTTTTCACCATTTCAATCGCCTCTTGGCCAAACTTGCAAGCCTTGTCTCTGTCACCAATCGATCCCAAAATCAATCCGTATCCAGCATAGGCATAGGGCGAGTACTCATTCTGTCCGTGTTTGATAGTCATTCTCATCATCTTCAAGAGCGCAACGACGAGAATTTCACTTTCATTGAGCAAAACAGCCCATGTCGCAATCGAAGAGAGCAACCTCAGCGCTGCCAGTACCTTTGGGTCCGAAATGTTGGATTCGCATGCTACAGAGCCCTTGCGCAGCAGTTTACGAGCCGCAAACTTTGTCTTGACCAGCTCGACCACGACAGATCTGAGATTGCCCTTCTTTGGTAGCTCAACACCGAGGCTTGGCAGGAGGGTACGACTTATCGTGTACGCTTCTCGGACGTTGCCTTCCATACCGACTGAGTCCACAAGCGCCGTATAGGCTCGTAGTGTATCATCAAATGACCGTGCGTGGCGGATAATGTCCTCTGCTGTGACTTTGCTGTCGTTGAATGATCCAGCAGCTGTCTCCAACTCGCACAACTTTGTCGACAAATCGAGCGTCAAGTCATATGATGTCTTCCACCGTGTTTCTGGGTCAAGCCCAGCCAAAGCATACTTCAAGTACTGACCCGCAGCATTGAAAGCACCTTTCTCAGTTGCGATTTCGGCTGCATACTTATTCAGATTGATCAAGGTAGAAATTTCATCAGAGTCAACAATGAGGTCAACTCCACGATTCTTTTGTTCGACCGACATGAGCGTCAGAGTTTTTGTTTCGTCAGAATCCTTAGACTCGCTTGCCAAACGTTCCAGGAGGCGACCGATAGTGAGGTGAAGAGCCTTTCTCTCCGTTTCATCGCCCACCATCCTGTAGAGGCTGTCGCGCACCCGATCGTGACTGAATCTGTACTCCTTGTCCGATGGTTTTTCGATAATGCCCTCATTGCAAGCAAACGCAATGACCTCTTGCAGTTTCGTATCCCCATAATCCATCCACGAACCATCCACATCCGAGGCCGCCACTTCCATCAAGACCTTTTCCAAAACATCTAGTCGACACTGAAAGCTCAAACAGGAAGCAATTTGCAACACTTTCTGTACCCCGACACCGAGACGGCGAATTTTCGCAGTTACAATCTCCAAAATATTGTCCGACAGCGTTGTTGCGCCCAAGATTTTGTTCGAGTCCCAGCGCCACCGCTCGAATTGCAAGTCGTACGAAATGAGGCAACTGGCCTCTAGGTTTTCCAGGAATCGCAGTGTAAAGTACGGGTTGCCCGCTGTTCGTTTCATGACTGTTCTGGAGAGATCCATGGTTAACTCTGGATCATCTTTCAGAGCTGTTGACACCAAATCATTGACACCAACAAGGTCCAGACTACCAAGTTCAATTAGTGTATGCGGGATACTCTTCATTTGAGAATCTCGGTGATCCAGAGATACCAACTCATTAATGCTCATTGGTTCATCATTTCGACACAGCGCAATCGTCATGACATGACGCGATTCAGGATCAGTCGCCAGATTCTTGATAACATCGATGGAGGCACTATCAGCCCACTGTACATCATCAAACACAATGACGAGGGGATGCAGTGCAGTCGATACTGCACGGATAAACTTTCGACACATAATTTTGAATCGCAAAAAGGCTTGTCGCATGTTGGTTTGATGACTGCTGTCATAGCCAATCGATTTCCCCGTCAGATATTGAAGATTGGAAAGGAGATTGCACATGAGTTGAGCATCCGCGCGAAGATCATCGTTCACGCTGGCTCTTGTTTCCTCGAGCTGGTCACTCAAGAGAATCAAATCAATAAGGTCTGTAAAAGCATTCACAATAGCCGAGTAGGGACGATCGTTTGCAAAGAGTTGATCGAACTTTCCACACACAAAGTATCCTTTCTTATCTAGAGATACAGGACTTCGAAGTGACTCGGCTAAGCAGGTCTTGCCTGAACCGGATGATCCAGTCACAACAATCAGTTCAGATTTGCCACTTGTTGAATCAGAGATGCGATCGAACGCGTCCTCCAGTATTTGAAATTCTTTCTCTCGGCCCTTCATCCCTGTTTTATTCAGATTCAAAGCTCTAAATAGTCTCTTTGTCTTTGTCTTTTCTTTTGGAGCACTCAGAGAACTTACAGCAGAGTTGCCATCAGCATGAAGCATATCTGGCATGACTCCTGTGCTCCGCCCCCCGATTGACCCTGTGTTGCAAGATGAAGCCATATTTGTTTTGTTGTATCTCAAGTCACCGCAAAGGCTTAACAAACAGTTTACAAGTTATACAATGATTCTCCTTCGCCAGACTTGCTGTTATAATAGACTACTCAGCAATTTCAATCAACGAGGTGAAAAGGAAAGTGCTAACCTGGTCGTATACGTACTGTAAGTGGAGTTTCGTCAAATACGAAATTGGTCCAAACGCTATCCGACAAATAGTGATAGTGTGGTCAAAATTGCTCATCAACTGGCATACAGGTCCATTCTGCACAAAAATGTCAGAAGTACTCGGGATCAGCGGCGAATGCGACTTGTCCACAGATAAAAGCAATGTCATTTGTACATATTCACATAGGAATTGAAGAATGACCTTGACCCGTGAAAGGCTGCTTATCCTTACGAAACAGTTTGTCGCATCTAACTAACACTCAGTATACTTTCATGAATAGTACTCAGATAGTGCAATCCAGGCAAAGCTATAGCTCAAATGGTAACCTAGTTTTTGATAGTACTCTGCATTAGGATTTGAGAAACCTCGTAAGCGTCATAAACAATAGTGAATCTACCAAATGTCACATCATACATTGACACATACACAAATACTATAATCGTACACGTGTATGATATAAATACTCCCAAATTTATTAACAATGGTGCTTGCCATTTTGTCCAAGGATCGGAAACCCACACTTCTTCTGTACTATTGGAAGTGTTCTCTGCAAGTTTCCATGGTTCTGATTCTCCGATTATATTGCAATCTCAAGAGACGCATGGCGTGGCGTGATGGAACCATGTTCCTGGACTACAGTATCCATATGAAGCACGTGAAGCATGTTCCTAGAGGCAATTGTCTCTTTATGGGTAAAGCTGTGATAGATCTCAAGAGCTATGTCTTTATGGATAAAGATTTGTACGGGTATATGTAGGTAGTAGGAGGTCCACAATCCTTCATGTATGGACTGATGTGATGGTCCCTGCAGTATTTACTAGCGCGGAGGCGTGTGAGATTGTATACTTTTAAGTACCCGAGGAGCACGCCACCGGATGATGGAGGTTCGGGTTCGCATCCAGCCACCACGACACTTGGGCTGATGTGATCGACGGGACATCTATGGAAATGTGGGTGGCATGACCTCGTGGATTGGTCACATCGTAGAGGTTGTCTAAGTTCGTATTGTCGCACTCCCTCCTGCTCGACATGCAACTGGCATGGCCTCGTGGCTCGTGGATTGGTCACATCGTAGAGGTTATCTAAGTTCGTATAGTATGCCACCACCTACCTGGTTACCTCTAGAGCGACCTCATTCATGTACCCTTGCAGTGAAGTTGTGAGCTCGTATTGCCTCAATCTTCAAACGAGAACAAATAATGAGCTACGAGTAGTCTCTAGCACTGGCTATCTATAGAGCTGAATCAATCAAGAATCGCCGGAGCACTCCGAAATTGCTATAAGTAGTCGTAACAAGGGCGCGACAAAAACTTGAGAACGAATCTTCTAGAGAGAGAGAGCTAACTGCCCACGCAGAATGAAGCAATACAGAGATCACCAAAACCAGGCAACTGGGGATCACGCAGCTATGTAGCTGTAAATAAGGGCGCGACAAAACTCCTTTGTTCTCCCTTTTAAAGGTTGAATTCACGAATCCATCTTCAAACATCTTCAAACGAGAACGAGTAATGAGTTACAAGTAGTCTAGCACTGGCTATCTATCTCGTACATGTAGAGAGCTGCTCAAGATCAATCAAGGTAACGCCGAAACTTTCCGAAACTATAGGAAACTTGGTGATAAGTATGAAGTACGTGTACGGTACAGCTACTTCAAGAAGTCTACGTAGCTGTGCGCGACATGGATGGAACCGCGCAGTTTTCTGCGCCAACTCAGAGGTGCAAGCAATGACATAACTACTATTTGGCAAGTGACAAGGCACATCCACACCATGGTGATCTTCTGCGAGAATGAATCAGTTTTCAGTTAGGCTCAGGAATCATCATGCAGCAGCACTAGTGTCATATGCAACAATTGCTGTTATAAATAATGCAACCCCCACAAAGTCTGAAGAAGCGAATCTCCAATCGTTCTCTCCAACATCACCTCTTTACTACTTTCATCCCAATGCTGACCTCGAAATTTGCTATGACACTCGAACGCGCACTCCCGTTTACGTGTTGGAGAGACTCCGTGCAAACCAGCACCACACCCATCGCCGACGCCCTCGATTTGTCGAAGAATCGCGACTACCAGTCGTTCATCGCAGTCGCAACCAACACTATCAGTCTAGTGGATACGATCGTGGTCACATGGCGCCCGCTGCAGATTATCCTGATGCTGCTGGAGATACCTTTACACTCACCAATGTCTGTCCTCAAGTTGCTACATTGAATCGGGGGTTTTGGAATCGTCTTGAACAGTGGGTGCGACGACAAGCAGCAGCGGCGGAGGCGAATGAAGTGGTGTTTGTCGTGACGGGGCCCTTGTGGTTACCAAACAAGGCGCTGCGCACAGCAAGCCATGATCAATGGGAGTATCAGTATCCAGCCTTGGGCCAAGCACCGTCGCTAGTCTCGGTACCGACCCATTTCTTCAAGCTCGTGGTTGCGATTGTCAGCGACGAGGATGGGAAACAACGAATAGCAAAGTATGCTGCCTTTGTTGTGCCCAATCAAGAAAATGTGAAAAGCCAAAAGTTGGAGGCGCATTTGGTTCGATGGAGTGATTTGGAAGCCGTGGTAGGAATGCAGTTCTTTCCTTCCATTGTACAAAAAGATGCACAATGGAGAGGCGCAGCGTTTGCAGATGCAGCCACTGATTCTGTTTGGGGGAGTATGAGCACTAAACCGTTTCCACTCCTGACGGGTGGAAGAGAGGGTACACGAGCAAAAGCAACCAAAGCGCCAACAGTGAAGCATTTCTGTGCTGGTGGAGTTTGTTCATAGAACCTGTTGCAGTACTTAATCATCTGGAATATATATCTTTTGCATGCCTTTCGAGAGTGCTCGAGACCATTGACACGGACGCACATGGCACACTTACTCGACGAATTTCTCTGGCACTGAGCAATTGCGATCTACACGCAGGTCTTGTTGCGACTTCATTAATCTTTGTGACTTGACTGCAGTGGAATGTAGTAGTGGTCCTTCAGTACCTTGCTTTGAGACGACTATAAACCCCCTCGTAGTAGCAGTGGCATCATGGATCTATCGGCCAGTGGAGAGGCAAAGCTAGAGAGAGCTAGTAACGGAGATTAGAAGTGAGACATTCATACTTGTTGTGGGTACACGTGTATGGGATTTGTGAGCTTTTGATTAATCACGGTGCGGTCTGCTATTGAAACCAAAACGAATGTTGGAACATATCCGATGACGATAGTCTCGACATGTTACTTACAGGTAGATAGAGTTTGAGATTATGAGAGACATGGCTGAGCTGGACTATTAATTTCGAAATTGTTACTCCCACATGCTCTGTCCGAACAAACTGGTGGGAGTAGCTTTGGTCCCAGATCTGGCACGCTTTTATTTGACATACACTCCTATATCAAGCATTCAGATAAAACCGCTTCTTGGCAAAACGTTTAGGACGGTTAACGACAAAATTGACTTCAACGGCTGATTGTTTCCGTTGTGGCTGAATCTTCTGTTTGACTCTTGTTTGTCGCATGTTTGTAGCAGTCGCTATCACATCTGTCAAGAAAGCGGAAAGACAAGTTGTTCATCTTTCTCCTTGCATTGGTTAGCCTCGCTCTACTAGTCTAGCTTCCACAAGACCAACAGCAGCGCCTCATTCTCCACGTCACTCCACTATGGCTCCGGCGACCATGAGATCGTACGAAGACGGTGATGCCAAGAGTGCTGCTTCGCACAGGTCAACCCAATCCTCTCGTTCCTCTGTTTTAGAGCGTGCAAGGGCGTACAATCGTCGCATTGAAGATCAAAACCGTCGTGCCAAAAGTGCGGAGCGCATGTCAGAAGGTGACGAACAACAACACCAACACGACCCACTTTCTCCTCGATCTCAATCGGCTGGTCGACAAGGCAATCGTGTATCGACGAGAGAACGAGCCATGGCAAGTGTGCGACATGACACTTCACGAGACGAGTCGTCGTATCTGAGCCAACAAAACAGTAGTAGTCGCAATGGTGAATCCTTTCAGTCATCGAATCCTCGATCACCTGGTTCGCAGCGATCACCGAATGTATCGCAAAGTACATCATCGCCACGTAAGCAATCGCACCAGCGCCCTGATGCAGCAACTCCTCGATCCTCTGCTTCGAAACAGAAGCAGCAGCAGCGTAGCAAGTCCCGTGGCGAAGAACCACAAGAAGCTGTCGTATCGCCGGAACTTCTTGTCGACGCTCTCAGTGGCCATGAAGATGGACTCTTGGCCATTGCAGAGAAACTGATGGAACACTACGATCAAGGGTATGATGTCATGGGTGAAGCAATCATTGATGCCTTTGCCGACGTTCAGAAGCTCTTCCAGCATGTTGTCGAGGCGGCCCACATGGAGGGAGCAGCCTTTGAGGCTTCGAGGAGAGAAGTGGAAGTGGCAGAATTGCGCAAAAAGGCAAATGCTGCTGGAAATGGTGATATCCCAGCGTCACCGACCAATAATGGTCGACATGATGAATTTATTGATCAAGATGTCAAGGATATTTTGACAGATGCGATCAACGATGGTGCTGCACTACGAGATGCGGGCAAGCACATGGAGTGTTATGAGCTCTACGAATCGGCCTGTCAGAATGCATCCTCATTGTTGCCTGTTGATTCGGATCATCGTGGTCGATTGCAATTGAGCATTGCCCGCGCCGAGTCCATGTCGCCTGATCGTGCATGTGCCATTTTACGGTATGCCATGGACGATGTCTTGCGCAGTGGACTGCGGGCTGACAAGGGACTACCACCCAATTTAGCTGTTTCCAAGCGCAGTGACATGGTTCTATCTAAACCAAAGGATTTGCCGTCCATTTCTGGAGAAATCGCTGGTGTCGTGCAGAGTTCCGAGGAGGCCCTGGCGAGTTTGGTGGAAGAATTAAAGGAAGTCTTGGGAGCACCCGTCTATGACAATACACCCCTGCAAAGTGTGGCGCGGCGGTTTTGGGCTGCCTTGGCCGACGCGCAGAGATCACAACAAAAGAATGAAGAACGATTGGAGCAGAATCTGGCCAAATTGAAGGGCGAATTCCTAATGGCGCGTGCTGTACGTATCATGAATGTTATCTACCGAAATTTTTGTCGCGTACAAACTCTCAAGCATGTTCTCTAACTTTTATTGTATGTTTTGCTGTTGTAACAGGAATGGGAGGAGAAACTGACTGCATCACGCGATCAAACGGAAAATTTCAAGAAGAAGTACATTTCACAGAAAGAAACGAACAAGGGTGAATTGTACATGGACCAGGCAAGAAGCCTCTCATCGAAGTGGACTACTCAGGAACGGAGAGACGCAGATGAAGATGTGACTAATCTCACCTTTGATTCCGTCAGTGCCAGTAAAAGTGGTGGTAATGTCAGCAGAGGCCCTGGTTCAGCCATTTCCATTGGAAAAGATTTAGCACAATCGGCTCGTTCGTTGGTTGGATCCTTCAATTGTTCTGGTATGAATGATCGAAGTGGACCAGTGGTGGCATCCGAACTGAATGAAATCAATCCATCCTTTTCGTCGTCACGCGAGTCGAACCCACATCGTCCACCTAGAAGGGGACGATCACATACGAAGCGAGCCACCAACTCATATTCTTCCAGATAGGCGCGGTCGAGGAAGAGAGAACCAGTTTTGAAATATCCTGCGCTTATCGTTAAAAATTAATATTAAAAGAACAACTAGATGGACGTCTCGAGCTATCTCTACTAGTAGCTAGCAGGTATGATGCATTCTCGAGTTCACAGCCAGTTACTGAAAGGTCTTGTCAATGATTTCGGCATCCAATACGCGGCCGTTGTACCTGCTCCGACCACGCATGCCCACCATAACCTCAACTTCCAAGGCATTCTCGTCTTCCTCTTCAAAGACGACGGACACGTTAGAAGCGGCTGGCGCAGTCAATCTATGAACAAGTCCATTCATTTCCAGATCCACAGATGCCAGATTGCCTTCCTTTGAAATCACTGTCGCGATGGCCTGCCCTTCGGAGCCCCACACATTGAAGCTTGCTTGTACTGAGGTACTCAAATCTCCGTTGACGGTTGTAGAGCTACCACTCTCCGAAAAGGGAAGTCCATAGTGCAACGGAGATCCCAACAGCGAAGTTGCCCTTTCATCGTCCCGCAGAAACATTGCCGCATCTTCCATGATGCGTTCGATTGATTCAAATGTTGGGACGGATGGAATTGCCACGTGTTCATTGCCACCAATGTCTCTAAACAGCTCTTCTTCTTGCGCACGGCGGGGTTGTGCTTGTTGTTCACTGATGATGCTTCTGAACAGCTCTTCGTCTTCCGTATCATCTACGATCTGGCCAAAGGAAGTGAACTCTTCTTGATCTTCTGGAAGCAACTTGGTTGAAATAAAATCCTTGAGCTTGCTGCCTCCCACCTTGATTGCTTTGAACACTGAGCTTCCAACATCACGAGCAAGGTGTCCAGCTGCTTTGGTGAATACAGTCCAGTCTTCTTGAAGGTGGTTGTCGTCGTCGCTGTTGTTGCTGTTGTCACCGTTGAACAAATGCAGGGCCACGTGTCGTGGAGGTACCTTTGTGTTTACTACATCTGCGCCTCGAGGACGACCAGTAGATGGGATCGGGGGCGCAAAAGCAATCGTGTGTGCCAGCAGAGCCACCAAGACTAGTAGGGTCAATGATAGTTGTTGTTTCTTCATGATGCAGCGGTGTTGTGTTCCTCTCTTTTTATATATGTTGTTGTGTTGTGATTGTGAAAGATTGTGTTCCTTTCTTCCATGCTAAATGCGAAGTGGGATTGATTCTTCGATTCTCTTCCAGTATTCTCAATGCGACCTCTTGCGATTCTCGATGATTCTCTTCGAAAAATGAGGCAGTCACATGTCGTTCGTGTGTTTGAAAGTAACCCGGAGAAGCATAATCGTGATTGCGCTGATCAATGTTTCATGCTTGAGGAATTGCTCAAATGCTAGGGGCATAGAAGTACGTAGACTAGCCTCTGATGATGGTGTATCTCATGGGCACATGAAGGCAATCAACCTATAATACTGCAATGCTGTATGAGATTGATTCAAGACGGTCGACTGTAGCTTCTCGACTGGATAATCCGTTGCTTTTTTACCTTGTCGAGTTACATCTCAATCTAGTAGAGACTATGGTTGTATCATTATCTATCATTATATTTAGCCACATCCTTCCTATGCAGTATGTGCAGCATTTCTCTACCATCCATTGTTGTATCCATCGTCCTTGGTGACTGGAATGCGCAATGGTATTCGCTGGTCTGCCTGTCCCACCATGGCGCCGCTGGAGCAACACATTTTCTTGAATCCAAAGTCACAACACACTTCTGGTCGTTGACAATCAAAGTTGTATTCACAGGTATTCTCAAAGGCTTCTCCAAAGAGATTGCCCAACAAGTTGCCCTTTTTCTTTTGGGACGGGACATTGGCAGCGTCAGCAGTAGTGCCTCGTTGCGCTGGTGCTTCCATTTGCTGCACTTGCGCTTCAATTTCTAGAAACTCTTCCGGTCCAATGGGATCGAGACCAAACTTTTTGCGACTGGCATTCTTGCGTTCCAAAGCGTCCCAATCAAAATCAGGATACTGGTCGTCGTTACTGTTGCTGCTGCTGCTGGACTTCAGTGCTGTTGTCGAGTCATTGTCCTCCTGATCGTCAAACAACATGGACTTTCCCACTGGATTATTCGTAAAGCGTGCTGTAAACAAGTCCTCCTCGGAAAGGAAAGCACCATCGGAAAAGACTGGAATGCTGCAATCTGGGGATTTGCATTCCGAACTGAGCGCATGGAAAATGCCTCGCTCCGCTTCGACTGGCGTATCGTTAATCATTAGGTGCTCGACGCGATGCTGATTCACCTTGCCCTCTTTGTTGAGGACATAGACGGAAATTCCATCCACGTGCAAGGTAGTCTTTGTTCCGCCGAAGAGCGCCTTTGGAACCACTTCGGCGTTCCACGAGACTCTGATACTGTTGCGGGTGCAGTCCCAGACAATGCGATTGGTCAAAAGGGACTTTTCGGGACAATAAAAGACGTTAATGATGGACTGTACCAATTTGAAGGCTTGCTTGTAATTGGTGATACCGTTGAGTTTGAAACCCTTTGGGTCGACCACAACAATTTCGGGATCGTAAATGGCAAAATCTGTCGCGAAAGTCACAAGAAGGAACAAGAGTGAGAATGAGAAGTGCGAAGGAGGTGCAACAATGCGAGCTAGCTTGTCAAAGCGCTGTGAGGCGTAACGCCAAGTCACCTGCTAGATGACGCAGATAGAGACTCACCTGGTCTCTTTTTCAGCATGTCAGGATAATCGGTTCTGAGTGTGTCCAAAGCTCGTCCAACTCCCAAATCGAATTCAGTATTCTCCGTCGCTTGATCAATCATCGTCAATGAGGACGACTGTGCCGCCTCCATCACGCGCGTGGCAGACGGCTTCGGTGTCGCAAAGGCATTGGCAGAAGCAACCACCAAGGCAGCGGTCGCCACGACTTGAAGCGCTCGTCGTCTCATTCTTGTTCTCGTTGTCGTCGTTGTCGTCATTTTGTTATGATGCTGAGGTTGTCGTAAGGGGGGACAGGGGCGGCTTTGATGTAGGGCTTTGATGCTATTGCAAAGTATAAATGAACTGTTTGCGATTGTTCACAAGAAAGGTGGTGTCAACGGTGTGTGACTACAGAAGCAACAAGAAGAAGTTCTTCCTCTCAGTCAGACATGTGACCACACAGGAGAAAGACCAGCACAGAGGATAGATCACGACGCGAGAGAACCAAGAACCAGCTTGGAAATTCGGTGGCGACGTCAAGCGCCCAGCACGCGAGAAGCACGCGGGCGGGACTGCCAAGAATGTGAGATTGCGTGTGACGTCGTAACTTCCGTTCTGAAGAATTAAGGGCAATTCATTGGCTCAACGACGTCACTGAGTGTCATGGATATGTCAATTGCGAAGGAAAGCCACCTGCGGAACATACACGTCAGTATCCGGGTTACGTGTATCCCTGTTTTCCTCAACAACCAGTACCAGTAGAACATTGACAGTGCGATAGTATATAGTACAGTTGTGAAAGCAGCAGTGTACAGTAGATTAGGCTCGTAACCTTCGAAACCTGTACCAGTAGAACATTGACAGTGCGATAGTATATAGTACAGTTGTGAAAGCAGCAGTGTACAGTAGATTAGGCTCGT
>JAVCKV010021896.1:0-20967 GCA_032274145.1 Herpochondria borealis | reverse complement strand
CTTGGAAAAAAAGAGAGGGAGCTATTTGAAGAGCTTGCAGGTGAAAAGAAGCTCAATGTGAATTCAAAAAGAGGGGTCTTTGAAAAGATATTTGGCTAGATTTCACTCTTCCAAAAAGTCTAAAAATAGCTATGATAGAAAAATAATTTATAGCTATTTTTTTATGTCTGAGAAAATAATTGAACGAGGATTTTGAGAGAGTATGAAAAGATTCTTGAATCCAATGAAGGAACTAAAGCTTGAATATGCTAAAGAAATATTCAAGGCTTTTCTTCCGGCTGTAAATGGAGTCATACATATATTTTTTCTGGAAAAAGTAGTTCTCTCGTTAGAAAGTTCTAATATAGAAAGCTTTTATTTCATTCTTCATATATATATAGCGTATATTTTGAGTTTTGAAATCATATTTTTTGCTATACGAAGATGGGGATGGATGAACACACTTCCATTGACGGGTACAAATATATACAAAAAATACCTGAGGGGCTTTACGAAAATGGATAACAATAAGATTGAACTTATTGGAACAGGCAAGCTTATGTGAATAATAAGTGAATGAAGTAAGGTTTGGTCAACACTGATTAGTGATGTTATAGAGCAATTTTCAAATATTTTTATAGGAGTAATTTTTACTCTCTACATGGTGTGACGTGTTGATGTGAAATACGGTTTTCTCTTTTTGGGGCTCATGATTATCTTTATATTAATTATACGATGGATAAATCTCAAACTTACGGTTTTTCGCTCGGTTCGGTATGAACTGAGAAATACAAGACTCCGCTATGTAGTAAAAATTATTATGAGTAAAATGGAAATTCTTCAAGCTGGGAAAATAGACTCAGAGATTGATACACTATGGAACAATTCTAAGAAAATATCTCAAGTCAGTAGAGATATGGCAACATACAGGGGATTTATGAAACGGATTGTTCCATTTATTCTTACACTTTTCATATTTACAATATTTTTCTATATGTGAGGCAAGGTATTGAATTGAGAGATGAGTCTTGGAGTTGTTGTCTGACTTACAGGAACGCTTATTATTATGCAAAATAGTATTACTAACGCTTTGGGGTTTTATGTAACTTTTACAAAACAGTTCATTTCTGTGGAAAAACTTTGGAACTTCTTCGACACCACTCCTCAGATCGAGGGCTATGAAACCTGAAATACTTTTGAATATAAAACCTGAGCTATAACACTCAAAAACGTAAACTACGGCTACACCCCAGAAAATCCTATTTTCAAAAACTTTGACTTAGAAATTCCAGGAAATCAAATCACAGCTCTTGTCTGACCCAGTGGTTGATGAAAATCTACGTTAGTGAAACTCATCAGCTGATACATAAGACAAGACAGCTGAGATATTCTGGTAGACTCTCAAAACCTCAAGGAAACCTCACTCAAAAGCTATTACAAAGACATTGGATATCTCACTCAAGAACCATCTGTCTTTGATGGAACGGTGAGAGAAAACTTAGAATATGGCATGAGTGCTGAGAATCCTAATGAGGCATCTCCTTCTCACGCAATACCTCTCTCCAACTCTCCCCTCCAAGGGGAGAGGGCAAGCTGCAGTTCCATCTCTCCTGTTGGGAGAGAATTGAGAGAGGTGTCTGGTGGAAATAATGAATTTCAAAATAACAAACTAAAAACAATCATTTCCCTCGCTCACTGTGAGTTTATCTACGACCTTCCAAATGGACTTGATACAGAAATTGGAGAGAGAGGAGTAAAACTCAGTGGATGACAAAAACAACGTCTTGCAATAGCAAAGATATTTCTGAAAGACCCACAGATTATTATTTTAGACGAACCAACAAGTGCATTAGATAGTTTAAGTGAAAAGAAAATTACTGAAGCAATGCATAACTTATTTAAAAATAGAACTGTTATAGTTATTGCCCATAGACTGCAAACGGTGAAACACGCAGATGATATAATCGTGATAGAGTGATGAAATATACGAGAGAGAGGAACACATGAGCAGCTCGTAAAGCAAGATTGATTTTATAAAGAGATGTTAGATTTACAGAGTGGGTTTTAGTAGGGTACGCAGGCATGTGTACCGAATATTCGTAAAATATATATTTCATGAAAAACAAAATATTCCAAATACTCTGTGCTCTTGTATTTTTTATAAGCTTTTCTTATTTATTTGGGGAGGATTACTGGGATTTTCATGAGTGAGAAAATGAGAAGCAGATTTTTCAGCAACAAGTACAAGAAGAGAGTCAGAATTTTGATCTTGAGGATTCGGCCATTGATGATTGAAAGATAGATTTGTGGGAAACCCCATCAACAGACTTGCTCAAAAAATTGGTACGAGAAATCGATGAAGCTCAAACAGAGGTTCTTGTTGAAGTATATATTTTCACAGAACGAGATCTCAGAGATGCCCTGATCCGGGCTCACAAGAGAGGAATCAAAGTTCAGATATTGCTAGAGAATAACCCCTATAAGGCTCCATATCTCAATGATAAACACTATGGGGCATTTCAAGATGCTGGACTCGATGTTCGTTGGTCAGATCCTCTAAACTATTCTCTGAATCACTCAAAGCTTTTGATAATAGATGAAAAAGCATATGTTGCGACTTGAAATTTTTCATATGCGACGTTTACGAAAAATAGAGATATATTTATAGAACTGAGAGAGGAAGAAATAGTTTGAAAGCTGAAACAGTTATTTGAGTTTGATTACACTCATGAACTCTCTGGAGTTTTTGATGAGAAATTGGTGATTTCTCCGTATTCAAGTCGATCAAAAATAGAATGACTTATAGAGAGTGCAGAGGAAACTATAGACTTTTATTTTCCATATATGGCTGATGATGGATTAGAAGATGTATTTTCTGAGCATGTTAAGAAATGAATAGAGCTCAGGGGAATTGTATGAAGTGATTATATAAAAGATGAGTCAAAGGCTATAAAAAAACTAGAAGAGAAAGGCTGGAATATTTCAGCTATGAAAAGTCCTAAACTTCACGCAAAAGCAATACTTGTAGATGAAAAATATTTATATATTTGAAGTATAAATTTCTCAAGATATAGTTTAGATGAAAATAGAGAAATAGGAGTTATTATAACAAACTCTCAAATAATCTCAGAATTCCAAGATATCTTTGAGTCTGATTTATAGTTTGGCAAGTTGTAAAAAACCTCGCTACTTTACAATTCTGAGGCCTTGTGTTATTATTATTCTTAGTATTTAATTAGTAGGAATATTCAATGTTTTTTCTCTTTCGTGTTATTATAGTCTTTCTTTTATGTGCTACGTTTGTCATTATTTTTGTAACGAGCTTTTTTTATGAAGCACAGTATTTTGATACTCCAAATATTGCTGTGGATAGTCAAAATCTCGTAGAAAATTTAAACTATAGTTCATGAACGATTGAGACTCAAGTTCTCTCCTCTTTTGAAACTATCATGAGTAATACAAATCTCCCAACTGTGATCTCAAGTGATTGAGAGGTAGGTCTTGATGTTTCACAAGCCTGAAAATACATCACATCACTTCGAGATCTCAGAAAGAAATATAGCTTTGAATGAAAGGGGTATAAAATCACTCAAGAAGGTATTGGAGAGGTCTTTATTGATTCTCAAACAAAGTCAGGAAAGGTCTTTGTTATGCCCCTTAATACTCCTATTACTATCACACTTCGAAGTGAAGATGCCTCAGAGGAATATACTGATATTTTCCTTCATCCACATATGTACCTAGTATTTCAACCAAGTAGAGGAAGTTTTCTGAAGAATGCAGATGCGCTTCGTGTCGAAACAGTGTATACTCTGGGTTATTTAGGAAGTCCTATTTCTAAAATAGATACAGATGTTTTTGTGAAGCAATACAGTGATAGTAAAGAAAGTTTTTTACAGGTAGGATTAAAATATATATGAGGTCAGGATTCACTATACGCAGAAAAACTTAAATGATTTCTCTCGCGTGAAACAGCACAAATAGGGTGATACAATATGGTGAAGCGATACATGTACTTTTTCATAAATACAGAAAAGAAAAGAATATTTTATAAAAATATTATTCTTTCTTCCCTAAGTCAAATAATGAAGACACAGACTTATGATCAAGACCTTGTAGATCAAACATTGAAAGACTTTGAGGTGTTACGCAGTATTGACGTGGATTCATATAATGAACTTTTTATGTTGAAGGAAGAGTATATAAGTATTCTTAATGCTAATACAGGATGAAACTTCATAGCACCAAAGATGATGTTTTATGCTTTGGATAACCAAGGACTAAATGAACAATTGGTATTTCCTCTTGCGAGCTTCTCTCTTTTTTCTCATTACGACGATACAGGTGAGTTTTCTCGTGATATAGAAACATTTTTTCTTGAATCATTTAGAACCTCCACTAATCAAGAAGAGGATACTATGAAAAAGACTCTCAGATATCAATATTTTTCATACCTTCTTCAGGAGCAGCTGAAGCATATTCTTGATGAAAGTAAACAAGATTTTTCTGTAGCTTCATTTATAGATATTCTTACAAACCATATTGATATTATAGAATTATTTTATGATACAGAAAAAAATACACGAATTTCTATGCTTTACGTCTATAATGATATTTTGGAAAAAATTCATATTTTTGTTAGATGAAGATATTTTGTGTGAGGGAGGGATGAAAATGGTTTACTGAAATATAATTCAAAAAATAAAATTCAATGAACAGAAGTTATTGCTCTTCGTGCCCAACTTGAAAGGATATTTACTATGTATGAAAAAAATAGTAAATTTCTCTCAGAAACAAGCTCGAGAGATAAGGCAATCATTACAGGAATTTTAGAGTCAAAAGAAAAAATAATAGAATATCTCAGTGCTTTAGAAAATTACGAATCATATGTCTCGGAATATGATGTTTCGAAAAAAAATCTTTTAAATATTAATACTTTCTGAAGTCAGCAAGATAAGTCTTTAAATGAATCAAAACTTCGACTATACCTGAAGCAATTTATTGATCTCTCTTTAGATAATGCTACTATTGAGGTATGACAAAAATATTACACAGTCAAAAATGCATACATAAGAGGGAAACTCTTTGATTTTACTCTTTATCCTGAAGCTGCAAATAAGATAGATAGTATTACTATAAATGGGGTAACTACTCCATTTGTTTATAAGCTGGATCTTATTGAACTAGATTGGGATGAAAAGTATAAACTCCTCTCTAAAGAAGAGAAAGAAATGTATGACTTTAAAAACTTCTTTGTTATTACATTTTTTACAAACGACCTCCAGCAAATAGAAGAATTCCAAACTATTATAGCTGGCCCAAATGAAGATAAAACAGAAATTGTATTTAAGAGAGATATACTCCTTGGTCCAAAATGAGAATTTTCAAGCATAAGAAGTATTCTCCCACTTGAATACAAAAACATTCGTGTCAAAAAAGATAAAGAATTATATGATATTTTCATTGAGAGCGCGGCCCTCTCTTTCTGAGGAATTCAGGGGATGAATGAAGGCTCATATCAAGCAGTTATGGATGCTCAGTATGTTTTAAGTGATGATGATCATTACTTTGAGAATATAGAACTTCGTGTATATGCTGGAACAGAAACAAATATTTGACCAGTATTTGAAAACACACAAATACAGATTACGTGACGTGTCCAACTTGTAGACTTTTCTACTCGTATTGAATCAGTGTTTTCTAATATTTGATCATATGTATCTCTGTATAGATCTTTGAAAGATAATTACCAGGCAGAAAATATTTTTATGCAATATAGTTCACGTATGAAAAAAATGACTTTTAAGTTTGATTTGGAAGAAAAAAAATATACTATTTTGTCGTCTTGAGATACTATTGACACTATTTACTCAGGCACTCGAAAACTTACAGATAATGCTGTACCAATTGGAGATTTAAGAAACTACTTACAATAAATATGAAACAAAGAAAAAATACATCTGCGAAAATCGTAGCTTTTATCGCACTCCTTGCTATCGTGATTTGAATAATCTGAACAGGAGCTCTCGTTATTGTAAATTCATTTACAGGATGAAATTCAAATTATGGAGATAATGTTGAGCTTACAGAAGAACAATTACAACAATATCTGGAAGCATTTTCTTGAAGTACGACTACCGTTGAAGCAGATGGCATTACTATAGAGACCTGAGAAGAAATTTTAAATAATCAGACTGAAGAAGATTCTTCTGTAGAAGATGTCTCAGAAATTTCAGAATCAGATACTTTGACTCCTAATGATCAGGAAGCAGAAACATCTGAAGAAGTAGAGCTAGAAGCAAGTGTTGAGGTGGAAAATAATATAGAAGCTGGAACAGATTCTCCAGATATTATAGAAACCCTCAATCCTGAATTATAAAGAGATAAAAATCTTGTAAGAAACTCACAAAAAACACAGTAAAAACTCTTTGATTTTTACTGTGTTTTTGTAAAGTATAGCTGAAAAATATTTTTTGTTTCTTCCTCTTATTTTCCTATGAAAAAAATTATTGTATTGTTGGTGTTAATGTTTATTTTTAGTTCTTGTTCACGTCCGTGAGGGGAAGATGAAACACCAGAAGAAGTCGTTGTTGAGAAAACTGACTTTTTTGTTGAAACGACTCTTTGAAAAACATTTTGATGAGAGAGTACTTTGAAAAAAACAGGTCAGGTACAATCAAGTCAGGATATTGAACTTACTGCAAATGCGAGCGGGAGAGTTGCCTCACTAAGAGTGAAAACAGGGGACAGTGTCTGAGTATGAAAAGTTCTTGCAAATTTAGATGATAATATCGGAAGTTTTTGAATTAATATCCAAAGATCTAATAACAATATAGAAAGGGCTCAAATTAATTATGAATCTCAGAAAATAAATCTAGAGAAACAAATATTTGATGCGTGAATCAATGTTCAAAATCTAGAGAGAAGTTTGGCTACTCTCAAAAAAGATAGTACTCAAAATATTCTTCAGGCAGAAGATTCCGTGAATAATAGCCAAGATATAGGAAATATTGAGAAGCTGGATATCCAAGTAGAGAAACTTGATGTACAGGAAAATAAGCTTGATATCCAAGCAGAAAAGTTGGATTTACAGATTGAAAAGCTCAAAAATAATACAGAAAAAGCTCGACTTGATTATGAAATACGTCTACGAACAGATGATCAAACGATTAAAAACTATAGTCCAATACTTCAAACACAGTTTAGCACGCTTCAAATATTTCTGGATGATATCATAGAGTTTAGTGATGAGATATTATGAGTCACAGAACTTAATAGACGAGAAAACGATAGATTCGAGGATTACCTTGGAGCCAATGATTCAGCGCAAAAATCGCTTTCAGAGACAAGGCTTTTAAGCCTCATTGCTTATAGAAAATCAACAGCATTTAATAATACTCAAATAGAAATTGATAGTGAAAATTTGACGCAAGACGATATTACAAAAATAACAGATCGCATAGATCAGGGATATGAAGACTCAAAGGTATTTTTAGCCTCTCTTGAAGAGACGCTCAATAACTCTATTAAAAGTGTTGGAAGTCTTGGAGATACGGAAATCAATGCATTTGTTTCAGGGATAAATGGATATCAATCACAACTCCAAGGAAATTATGGGGCATTTCTCTCATTTGAGTCATCAGTAGAAAGTTTTTTTGTAACATATAGAGATAACCAAGATTCAATACTCAGGAGTATTGAATTACAAGAAGAGGATATTATTATATTAGAAAAAGACAGAGTCAGCATCGACGCTGATAGAGTAAGTATAGAAAAAGACAGAGAAACACTCGGGAGGGACAAGGCAATACTGTTGAGAAATATTGAAAGTTGAGAACTTTCAGCTGAAACAAGTTTAGAGAGAACGAAAATTAGTATAAACGATAACATAGCAAGTTTAGAGACTCAAATCGCTTCAGCGAAAAATACACTTTCCAATGCTCAAAAAAATAAAGCAGTCACACTGAAAAGCCTTCAAAATTCGATAGATGAGGCACGAATATGACTCAGCTCTTCGTCAAAAGAATATACAAAACTTACAGTCACTTCTCCTATTAATGGAACCATTGAAGAAATACTCGTAGATAAATGACAAGAAGTTTCTCAGGGGACACCACTTTTTAGAATTGTGAGTGATGCTACTCCAGAAGTAGAAATATCGTTTAGTGGTGAAGAGAAGAAACTGGTTTCAAAATGACAAAAAGTAAGAGTTAAAATCTCTTGAAACGAAGTCGAGGGAAATATTTATGCAATATCAGATATTGCTGATGAGAACTTGAATTATAAAGCAACAGTGACATTCAAAGGTGGAACGAGCCTCATTGGAAATCTCGTGTGAGTTCAAATCCCAATAAAAACGTGAAAGATGTTGATTCCACTCAATATCATTACAACGCAATGATGAGAAATAGGAACCGTAAAAACACTTTCAGGATCAATCTTTGAAGATGTTCGAGTTCGAATGTGAGACGTTTTTTGAGAATATGTTGAAGTAGTGTCGTGTGCGAAAAATTGTGTAGATCTCAATGTTATAACTTCTGACGTGAGTAACTTTGATGAAAATAAATTTACGATTATAGAAAAATAGTATGCAAAAACTGGAAAAGTGATTTTTTACATTTTGGATAGAAAACTATAAGGTTTCCTTTCTCTTTCTCTTCCTCATTATTGTGATAGGTCTTTTGGCTGTCTTTCAAATACCAAAGGAATCAAGTCCTGATATTAAGTTTTGAATCATTTCGATTACGACTTCCTATTCAGGAGTCAATCCTGCAGATATTGATAGTCTCATCACAGAAAAGATTGAAAAAGAAATAGAAGACATAGAAGGGATATCAAAAATATCCTCAAACTCTTCCGTTTGAGTGAGCTCTGTTACGGTTGAACTTGAAAATGGTGTAGAAACACGAGATGTTATGACTGATATCAAGGATAGAGTAGATACACTGAGCTTTCCGACAGATGTTGATGATACACGAGTGAGTGAGATTTCTACCAGTAATGAACTTCTTTTTGAGGCTCTTATCTATTCGTCAGGAGCGAGTATCGATAACTTTGCTTTGACGCAAAAAGCTCGTCAAATTCAGTCAGCGCTTGAGTGAAAAAACGGTATTGCTTCAGTAGATATAGGAGGGAATTGAGGAGATGCGTTTGCTGGTTGAGGTTCTTGAGCTTGAGATTATGAAATACAGGTCCGTATTTCAAAGGAAAAATTAGAACTTCTCGATCTCTCGCTTGCTCAAATCTCAAACACCCTCAGATCATATAATAAAAATACTCCACTTGGAAATTTCACCATTTGAGATCTAAATTATGATTTTCGTATCGATTGAGAATTTGAGACAATTCAAGATCTAGAAAACACTATCATAAAGGGAAGTGGTTCATCCAGTGTGAAACTCAAAGACATTGCAAATATATCAAGAGAATATGATGAGGATGTGATTAAAAGTCTTTGATTTTATAATGCATCTTGATTTAATTATGTAACACTTTCGTTCAATAAAAATGCCTGAGATAATGTATTTTCTGTTTCAGCTTCAGCTAAAGAGGGACTTGAGAGCTTCCTTGAGACAGAGCCAGGATTTGAAAACCTTGAGGTAAAGTATTCTCAGGATTTATGAGAAGTAATTATCGAAGATTATAAAAATCTTTGAACGACAGCGATTCAGACTCTTGTATTAGTATTTGTAACGATTTTCATATTTGTAGGACTCAGAGAATCTTTGATTGCTAGTATCTTGCTCCCACTCGCGTTTTTCATTACTTTTATTGTCTTAAACGCACTTGGATTTTCACTCAATTTCCTCACGAACTTCTCGTTAGTTCTGACACTCTGAATCGCGATAGATACAATTATTGTTATTATCGAAGGTGCGGCTGAGAGACAACGACTCTGATATAGTCGTAAAAATGCTGTTATTATTGCAGTACGTGATCTCAAATCTCCACTCATAAGTGGAACAGCAACAACTCTGGTGGCATTTCTCCCAATGATATTTTTACCGGGAGTCCTTGGGAAATTTCTTGCATATATCCCAATTACGGTATTTATTACACTTTTGGCAGCTCTAGTGCTTTCGCTGACTCTTGCAACAGCTCTTTTTTATAGAATGTCGAAAAAGAAGACTGTGTACCACATAGATGAAAAATATGAAGAAAGCCTTTCACCAGATGAATTAGAATTCTTAGAATCTGAGCGTAAAGGAAAACAAGGCATAGAAGAATCAACAGGGAACCTCAGAGATAAATTTTTAAGTTTTCTTGGAACAGGGTATTATGCATTACTTTATAGATTCTTGAGTAGTCGGAGTTCACGGCTTTTGTCTATTTTCATTCCCTTCCTCCTGCTTATTTTATCGTTTGTATTTCTCTCTCCAAAAATAGGGTTTACCTTATTTCCTGCGTCTGACGAGGGAGTAATTACGATGAGTATAGAGTGACAAACAGGTTCAAATAAAGAATCTCTTGAGTGATATATAGATGATATAGAAGTAGTTGTATCGTCATATCCTGAGATGAAAGTGTATTATGTGACTCTTTCAGGAAATGAAATTACCGTATATATTGAACTGACTGACGCAAAAATCAGGCAAGATCTAGAGCAAAAAACAGTCTTTGAACTCGAAACAGAAATTTTAGAGAGACTCAAAGTTCTCGAATCAGATGGACTTCTCGTCGAAGTAGCAACCGTAGAAAATGGGCCTCCAGCTGGTTCACCTGTGGGAGTGAAGCTGAACGCAAATAGTTCAAAAGATATTGATACTCTCAAGGAAGTAGCAGATGATTTTAAAACGTTTCTTCAACAAACTCCTGGTACAAAAAATGCTTCTACCTCATCAAGTGAAAATCCAGGGCAATTTGTTTTCAAATTTGATAGAGAAAAACTGAGCTTTGCTGGTCTGACACCTGATGATATCCTCAGTGGACTTCGAAGTTCTATAGTAGGACTTGGTGCTGGATCAATTCAATCAGCGTATGAGGATAATGACATAGTTCTTTCAGTATCTGAATTTGAGAATAGTCTTTCTCCCGCAGATATTAGTGATTTCCTTATTACTACTTCAGCTGGAAAGGTACGAGTGTGAGATTATATGAGCTATTCTTTTGAACCAGGGCTTTCATCAATTGGAAGAGAAGACTGAAAAATTACTATTGGAGCAAATTCTGATTTAGAACCAGGAGTACTTCCAACAGAAGTTCAACCAAAACTTATAGAATTCGCAGAGTCTTACAGCTTCCCAGAAGGTATTTCTTATAGTGCAGGTGGAGAAAATGAAGAAAATGCAGAATTGATTCAAGCAACACTCCAGTCATTTTTTATAGCACTCTTTCTCATATTTACGATACTCGTATTTCAATTTAATTCCTACTCTCAACCAATTATTATTCTCTACTCGGTAGTACTGGCATTACTCTGAGTTAATATTGGACTTTTTGTAACCGGGAATCCATACTCTATGACCTTTGGTATTTGATTTATCGCTCTCACGTGAGTTGTAGTAAATGATGCTATTATTCTCGTTGATAGAATAAATAGGAACCTTGATAGGCTCGTGAGTAATGCAGGTGATAAAGAACTAGAACTCGATGACTACGTTGAATCCCTTGTTGCTGCTGGTCGTTCACGACTCCAACCAATTATTGTTACTACACTTACGACACTCTTCTGAGTACTTCCACTCGCACTTCAAGATGCCTTTTGGGCAGGACTCGGGTTCACTATCATTTTTGGACTCTTCGCTGGATCATTCATGACTCTCTTCATAATCCCTGCACTGTATTACAGTATTTATCTAAGAAAAAAGATGAGGAAACAAAATAAGGATTCTGAAGTAGTAAAAGAAAGAATCTTTACTCCACTTGAAACGAAACTTATAAAGACAGTGAAAAGGAATACTATATTCATATGAGTAACAGCTATCATATTTTCTATAGTAATATTATATCTATTCTTTACATCACAAGTAACAATTGAAGCGAGAGAAATAGTAACGAGATGAATCCGGTTACTTCTCACAATATGATTCTTTATCTGAGTATATTTTTGAAAAAAGTGGGCTAGATATTTATTAATAATTTCCTCAGTAGCTGCTGTTGCACTAGCAAGCTGATTGCTTTTTGTAAGCTCAGTTTGGTCATATATAATTCTTATACCAATAATTATTTACATATATGTAATTTATTATTTTTGATTCTCAAATCAATATAGAAGGTATCTTGAAATAATTAATCAAAAGTAAAACAGAAAGAAGATTCATATATAAATGCAAATAATTGGATTATATTCCGAAAATTCATATAATTTTTCGGAATATAATCCTAAAATTCAAAATATGTTTATTCGTAAACTTGAATCACAAATAGAAAAAAGCCTGTTCTCAGGAAAGATAGTGATGCTTTTATGACCAAGGCAAGTTGGTAAAACAACACTTGTTGAGAAAATATTAGAAAAACAAAAGTGAAAGAAGAAAATTATTCGTTTTACTGGTGATAAACTCGAGGATCAAAGTAGAATTTCTTGAGAGAATTGGAACATGTTAGAATCGTATATTCAGGACATGGATATGATTTTTATCGATGAAGCTCAGAAAATTCCAAATATTTCAAATACTTTGAAAATTCTTATAGATACCTATAAAAATCAAAAACAAATTATTGTTACAGGTTCATCCTCTATTCATTTACTTGACTTAACTCAAGAACCTTTAACAGGAAGAAAAAAAGTATTTATGATGTTAGGTGTTTCTGCAACAGAGATGAAAGATAGTTTCAGCACTCTTTTTATAGATAATAAAAAAGAAGAACTTCTTGTTTATGGGACATATCCAGCGGTTCTTTCGGAAAGAGATATTAATGAAAAGAAAGAGATTCTTGCAGAGCTTGCAAGTTCAAATTTATATAGGGATATTCTAGAATTTCAGCAAATTCGAAATAGTTGAGTTATTGTCAAGCTTCTTAAACTTTTAGCCCTCCAAATAGGAAAAGAATTATCACTTCATAGAATTGCAAAAGATCTTGGTATAGATATGAAAACAGTTGATCGCTATATTGACCTCTTAGAAAAAAGTTATATTGTTTTTCGTCTTCCCCCATATTATAAAAATAAGCGAAAAGAAATTAACAAATCACATAAAATATATTTTTATGATCTTTGAATTCGTAATGCTATTTTAAATAATTTTAATACCCTTGAAAGTAGAACTGACTTATGAGATTTGTGGGGAAATTTTTTGATGATTGAACGGATGAAGAAAAATACTTATGAAACAAAACAATGTAGTAAATATTTTTGGAAAAGTTATGCCAAGCAAGAGATTGATTATATAGAAGAGATATGAAAAGAAGTATCAGCTTTTGAGTTTAAGTGGAAAAAACAAAATCTATCACTTCCTTCTGGATTTGATAAAGAATATGCAGATGTAACTTTTGAAACGATTCATTCAGGGAATTATCTAGATTTTATTTTGTAAAAAGAACTTCTATTCCTTGCTCTCTATAAAAAAGTATGACATACTAAGAGTAATCATACTTTTTCACTGAATACGAATGCTTCAAAAGGCAATTGCAAATTACTACACACTCTTTGATGAAAAGCTTCAAAACTCTACTTGTATTGTCTTACTGGTTGCACTTTTAGTTCTGCTGGTCGGAGCTATCGCTCCTGTTGCAAATGCGAACTGAGTTCATTTAATGAAGGGAAGTATTATCGAAGTTTCTCAAAACACCCTTTCTGCTACGAATGTCGTTGTGATTGATGGGGAGCAATATGAAATAGTATTTTCAAAAATCCAATAATCTCTCTCTGTCCTATGGACATCTTTCTCTTTACCAAAGAGAAAGTAACAAGATTTAGATAAAACGAAATTGAGTGTCAGCTGGTATTCTGATATGCATTGATCTGAGCTTCTCTAGGGAAGCTTTTTGTATTTCTCAGCTCATGAGTTGAAGTTCAGAGTTTATAAGCATATTCCCAGTTTTGATAAAAACTTTTTTTCCTCGCACTTGTACAGAATCAATAGAAATATCTCTTTCAGATTTTTCACTGTATATTTTTTTTACGGTGTTTACTATGACAGAACGAGTTGTAATATCATCTCTTCAGGCTCTTCTCAGTGCGTTTCCTATATCCATGTGTATATTTTTATTTAAATTGCAGCCCCTTTCCTTTTTTGGAAAAGGAAAGGATTCAGGATTGGAATAAGCTACAGCATAATTACAAACTCACCCTTCACTTTTCCAGAGTTGTTTTTGAAATATTCAGAGACTTCTGAGATATTTCCTCGAATATACTGCTCAAACTTTTTTGTGAGTTCTCTTCAGACTACTATTTTATGATCTTCTCAAAAATACTTTGCGAGGTCAAGAAGTGTTTTTTCGATTCGGTGAACACTTTCATAAATCACAAGTGTTTCTGTTTTATTTTCTGACACTCTTGTGAGAAGCGTTTGTCGTCATTTTTTTACTGGGAGAAAACCAAGATAGAGAAAATGATGCGTTGAAAGCCCAGAAGCTGAAAGTGCTGTCGTGACAGCTGATGCTCAGGGAAGTGCTGTTATTTCAATATCATTTTTCAAGACTTCTTGTACGAGTGCGTATCCTGGATCAGAGATTCCAGGAGTTCCAGCATCAGAGATGAGAGCAACATCTTTTCAATCAAGCAGTACTTCTAGTATTTTCTCTGTTTTTGCAAAACCTGAATGTGAGTGATATGAGGTAGTTTGAGTAGAAATCTCATAATGTTTTAAGAGAATTCCGGATATTCTGGTATCCTCGCAGGCAATAAGATCCACTTCACATAATATTCGAACAGCCCGAAACGTCATATCTTCGAGGTTTCAAATAGGAGTTGGGACAATATAGAGCATAATGATGAATGAGTTGAAAATAAAAAGTAGGGGAAGGTAAAATATAATTCATTCTATTTCCACAGATCTTATTCCTATCTTAATTCTTTCCTTTTCCAAAAAAGGAAAGAGGCTACAAATTATATTTTGTAGCCCCTTGCTCTTGAAAAGAGTAAGGATTCAGGAAAGAGTTTGTGATTATGTAAAATTATTTCTGTTTACTAATTTTTGTAAGCTTATCCTGAATATCTTTGAAGTCGTACTGCACGTTTGATACGACCTTTTCGGTTTCTTTTTTGTAGAGATCAAGTTTTTGATTCGCCTCTCATTTAAAGTCTTCGAGTGTCTTTTGAAAATGGCTTTCAATATTTTTTATGAGTTCTCCTTGCTTATCCAGGAGTTTAGACTTTAAGTCAAAGACTTCTTTTTCAAGTTTTTTTGTTTTTATATTTGAAAAAACATTTGAAAAATTGAATCAAACCCAGAGAAGAAGTATATAGAGGATAAAGAATATAGAGATAAATATCACTACAGGAATATTAAAGCTTGCCAGCCAGAAAAAGTTTATTTCAGTTGTTGCTCAAAAAATTCAGAGATTAATAGCAAGAAGCGCAAGGTATACAAATGCAGGAATGAAAAGAAGAAAACGCATAATTTAGAGGTTAGTTATAAATCAACACTTTGCGAAGATCCAAGAATATACAGGAGTGAATTTGTGTCTTGAAAATTTCAAACACAGATATCTCGAGCTTTTGTTGTATCTGTCTGAGAGAGTGAGCCATGATGACGCTTCTCTCACATTGCATGCAGGTGTATGAGTGACTCTAATTGTAGTAAGAAATCAGTGTGAAGCAAGGATTTTTCTAAGAAAGGTCTAGAGTTGAGATAATCAGAAAAGCCCTGACAGTAGGGAGTAAGTTTGATATTTCACTGTATTGCCTGTAATACTCCAAACAGTCTTCAGAGAGACAATATATATTTTTTCTCAACGACACTGTGAAAGGCTTTCTCCAAGGGGGAGTTTACTTTTGATAGTGAATGAGTGTTTTTTGCTATGTATTTTCGAAACCCCTTTGTGATATATAATTCAACCATACTATCTAATACTTTTTGATACCCGAGTATGACTCCAGTTCCATCCACATGACTTCAGTGAATAATATGATAATAAATGAGCTCGCTCGATAGAATATTATCCACTCAATCACTAGGGAAATGTGAAAGTACTTCACTAGGAAAAAACGAATAAATTCTTTCAGTAATAATGTCCTCTAAGTTTTCATGATACAAGCTATGAGTACTTCATTGAGTTTTTTCTCGTGCTATGAGTTTCTGAGCGTCATGAATTTCCTCACTCATCCAGCTTTTTGCAGCTGCAAGTTGTTTTTTTAACAGTTCGTTTTCTTGTTGGAGGTTCATAGCTTATAATTAAATTCTTATATCTTCTTGAAATTCTAATCCTTCACTGCTTCGCAGAGCTTCCTTTGAAAAAGGAAGCCTCAGAAAGTATATATTGTGAAACTTGTAGTCTCTTTCCTTTTTTAGAAAAGGAAAAAAATTATATAAGAATAAGTTGTGTGTGCAGCCTCTTTCCTTTTGCAAAGGAAAGAATTAAGATAGGATTAAAATTTTAAGACTTCACTACTACATCACTCAAATTCTATACTCAATCTCTTTTCCAACGAAAGCTTTGTCTCTTCCATATTTGAGTCTGGAGAGCTCTACAAGAGCTTTTGCAATTTTTTGATCTCAGGTGTCTAGGTACGGATTTGTGGGGATGATAGAAAAGGGCGTTGAAGGTTGTGTATCAATAGAGAGCTTCATAACTCATTTATACTTATCCATATTAATAAGATCCTGTTCAGAAAATATAGGTTGAAAGTATTTTGCCATAAATTCTCAGTCTTCAGGTCAGACCTTGTAACTCATAACCGATCATACATTCCCAAAAATAGCTTGCTTGAGGTTGAGAGATGATTTTGTAAGTGCATCAGATTTTTCCAGTTGTCCGAGATATTGATGCGCGAGCACAAGTCCAAGTCGGTATTTTCGAGCCTCAGAGAGGATAGATTCGATACTTGGAGTAACATAGTTTTGGAACTCATCAATGTAGAGAAAGAAATCCTTTCGCTCTTCTTTTGCCATTCTTTGTCTTTGCATTGCGGCTGTTTGTATTTTACTCACAACGATCATTCACAGGAGCTGTGAGTTCAAGTCTCAGATTAATCCTTTTGAGAGATTCAAGAAAATAATCTTTTGTTCCTGCATACATTTTGCAATATTAAACGAACTTTTTGTTTGTCCGATAATATTACGCATCGTTTGATTGGTAATAAAGCCTCAGAATTTTGCTGCAAAGTAAGGAATAATTTCTTGTTTTTCACGTTGCCCCATAGATGCATATGTTTTTTCCCACCATGCTTTTACTATAGGGTTTTTAACATTACGAACATGATCTTTTTGAAAGTCTTCGTCGGTAAAGAGTCGAATGATATCAGTGAGTGCTCATCATTGAGGATATTCCATGAGGGTGAGTACACCGTTGAGAAAATAATCCTGAAGTCGTGGTCAAAAAATTTCGTTTCAAAAGAGCTTAATCATGATGTTGTTTGCGTCTTGTGCGACCATATCTCGCTCTTCAGGTTCTGCCTCTAAAATATTTAATCCGATAGGGCGAGCCAAATCCGAAGGATCAAAGACAATAACATCATCTGCTCTTTCACGTGGAACAAATGGAAGGAGATCTTTTACTAAGTCTCCGTGAGGATCCATAATAGCGGCTCCATTTCCCTGGGCGAAGTCTTGGCGAGCCATAACCTGCATAATGGTAGATTTACCAGTACCTGTTTGTCCTATGATGTAAAAATGTCTGAGTCTGTCCTCTGTCTTAATAAAAATAGGTTTTTTCACTCCTCTGTGATAATTTTCTCATAGAAGAATTCCTTCTTTTGGAATATTCGTAGGAGCTTTGACTATTTTATAATTTTGCCATTTTATTTCAGGAGTCTCGTTGTATTTAATATGAGGAAAGTGAAACAGTGAGGAAAGCTCTTCTGTGTTGAGTATCATTTTTTTGAGCCAAAAGGGCTTTGAAAAATTTCTATATATATAGTTTTTTATAAGAGCCTTCTCTGAATGATAGAGTGTTGTAGAAAAATTATTGAGTTCAGGATAGTTAAATTGACTAAAACTTGATACAATATTTTTGAGTTCTATTTCTGTGTCTGCCTTTGAATTTCCAGTAGTAATTATTCTAATAATAGCTTGGTATCATACTTTATCATCTTTTTCATCTACTGTTTTTGCCCGCTCTTGGGTGAGAGCACTGGAGTTCTTTTCCTCTGGAGACTGAGGATTTTCTTCACTGCTGAAAAATATATTAAAAATTCAGACGAGTATTTTGAAAGGGTTTAGCGTAAAATGCGAGCTTTTTGAATGCATCATGGTACTTGATACTTTTGTAGATTTTCATTGCCAGGTATCAGCTATTGGTTTTAAAAGTATTTGTACCGCAGCTGACTCGTGCTCATCGAGTTTTGAAAATGCTCCACATATATTATTGATAGGATCACTCTCTAATTTTTGGTAGGTCTTTATAGGGTAGGCAAATGATTTACTCGTACTGATATAGGTAGTAGTGAAATGTTTCCTATTTTCAAAGATATTTATTTCTTTGGTTTCTTCTATTACAGCGTCAGTATAGAAACCGTTTATTTGTTTTTCTATAAGCTTCTTATAGTTCTTTGCACATGTGACGTAAAAATATATTTCTCCTTCGTGAGCGATATACTCTAAACTCATAGTGTCTTGACCCAGTATTCGCTTGAGTATCTTTTGTGAATGCGTTGATTTGAGGGACGCAAGGAGCTGCTCCATAAGCCCTACCATTTCTTTAAAATCTCGAGTCGTTTCTTTTTTTGTATCGAGATCAGAGTCTTTTTTAGGAAGGGTGACTCTCAGGAATATAGTGTCAAGGGTGTGTTTATAGTGGGCTTTTTTTTGCCATATATAAATAATCCCTCAAATAATACTAAGTATTATTCATAATAATAATAATAAATCAAGCATTCTGAATATAATAAAATACATCTATGTTTCCCATACTAGCGGTATTTCTGAATAAATCAATTCCATCTAGCTATAGACAAATTACATTTTTATGTAAAAATATTTGCTTTCAGTAAAATGCTATGTTACAATTTTCTTGTATAATATATTTTAAACACACACACATTATGCAAAACACATACAAAAAGGGAGTCTCATATTTCGTACTTGGAATAGTAGCAGCACAAGGTATTACGAGTTATATTAACTCAGATGTTACGGATACATATGTACCAAAAACATTCGCATCAGTTGCGAGTGATGAATCAGAGCAAAGTTCTATTGTTATTGAAAGAGAAGACATTATCTCAGATGAGTCTGATCTACAAATGATCGAGATGATTGAAAAAGTAGAGGAAGTAGAAGGTGAAGAAGAATTAGAGCTAGAAGCAGCACCAGAAGAAAATGAGGTTGCTAGCAAAGCTGAGATTCTTGCGCAAAATATTTCAGATCAAAAACTCTTACAACTCTATATTCATAACAAATCAAAACTTGAGTGAGTATCTGTTGGAGGCGTAGATTATGATGATTTTGAAACTACATGGAAAGTACTTTCAACTTCATATACACAAAAAAGTGATACAGAAGTACTGACGCAAAAAATTGCATTTATACAAGTATATCTCACACTCAGTGGAGATATGACTGAGCAAAAAACATCGCTTGAATATGAAGGAGTAGAAACAGAAATATTTGAAAAAAACCTTCTCTCATACCTTGATGCAGCTTGAGCTGGAGAGATAGAATATTCTAATGGACGAAAACTTGTAAAAATGGTAGAAATATACAACGCAATATCAGAGAATGAAACACAAAGAAAGTCTGATATGCAAAAAAGTATCTCAACACAGTTTGGTCGAGTATTGAATAGTTTGTAATATAACCCTATCTAAATTCTTTCCCTAATATTAGGGAAAGAGGCTACAGGGAAAAATGAGGCTGCAGAAAACAACATACTTACGTAGGTAACGGTTTAAAACCGTTCCTTTTTTTGTGGTTATGAAATGTGAATTCTATCTTAATTCTTTCCCTTATGTAAGGGAAAGAATTCAGGATAGAGTTATGTCCGTGGAGAGGAACTACAAATACCACAATACATCTTTATAAAGGCTTCCTTTTGCAAAGGAAGCTCCCGAAGGGTGAAGGATTAAAAAAACAGAAGACAAAAATATTATTTCACAAATTATTTTATAAATTAGGCAAGTTCTTTTCTCTGTAAAAGACTCTATTTATTTTATTTTTTGAGTGAAGTCCTATATAGTATTGAGGTCTGAAACAATTCAGCACTTTCATAATTTTATATACATAACTCTTTAAACTATGAAGGCTAAGAAACTTTTACTTAACGCGCTTCCTCTACTCTTTGTGGGAGGAGCAATGGCAGCTTTTGCAGCTGCACCAACTGGAGGGTATATGCCAAACGCAACTCTTGATCCAGATTGTGCCCCAAACGATACAGATTGTTTTGTACAAATCGCAGCAGACCTTGATCCATGGTTTGGGAATGATGACAATGCATCTGCGACAGATAATACTGAAAACATTTACCAAATGGCAAATGTCGGAATAGGAACTCAAGCTTCCACATTAGCAAAGCTCGATATATATAGTGATTCGAATATTTGAGCTTGGCAATTCCTTAGAAATGGTAATTCTGCTGGTAGATCAATGTTATTTGTAGCAGACTCAGTAGCAAGTGGTAGTCAATATGGATATCTTGCTCATCATGGAGGGTCATATGCGACTCAACCTGATACAACATTTATTACAGGAGCTGATGTCGGTGGTCTGAATGTTAATGCTGTTCAAGCACCTATCAAATTTTCCACATGAGTAAATGGTTCATCAGAAAGAATGAGAATTGATAATGTTACTGGTCATGTTGGTATAGGAACGACTACTCCAAATGCTAGATTAGATTTTGGTTCTCATGTTGCCCCTCAAAGTCTTTTGTTATTTAGTAATGCTGCTGGGCAAAATTATGGTTGGGGAGTTCAAGCAGCTGAGAAACGCTCATTTGTACCTAGATCTACAA
>JAVCKV010021677.1:0-25060 GCA_032274145.1 Herpochondria borealis | reverse complement strand
AAAGAATAAAATTAAACCTTGCCCTTGAACGATTTTATAAGAGACTAAATATCGAACAAGTAAAGATAAAAGAATTGCTTCTTAGTGAAATTGAAGAAAACTGCGAAAAAAACAAAGAAGAATAGAACGCAATACAGATTATTAGTGATCACAAAACATTTATCTAAAAACACAAATGAGTAAGCAATCCTCATTCTGATTTTATGGAAATAAGGGTTTGAAAAAAAACAAAGAAATGCTAAAATACTTTCTATTTCCAATATTATTTTATTCTTGTACGCCTCCTAAAGTTCATGATGTCCCAACATCAGATAATCAGGAAGCTAGAGTTAAGTCAATCGTATACGCTCCTTATAATAGCAGCCAGAAAAAATTCCTCCCTTTATATGAAAGAATACTGACCTACTCCAATAACAATAATCATATAGAATATGTGGAACTTAAAAATGGAGAGAAAGTTATCGAAAAACATATCGGAGAATATCAAGACAATAAGCTAGTGAGTCTTGATCAAAATTTGCAAGGCTATAAATCTAAGCAAACTTATAAATACAATGAGTTTGGGGACTTAATTTCTTATGTACAATTAACTGATGACCGTGGTGTTCAGGAAGTGTTTATCTATAATGGTCAAACATTAATCAAACATGAAATATATAACTATCAAGACTCAATAAATAAAGTATTAGCTTCAGAAGAAAATTTTATTTATGATTCACTTAATCATACGATGAATAAAGTTTATTCTAGTTCATCTGGAACTAGATCAACACAGTTTACTTTTAATTCAAAAAATCAAATAACTTCAAAAACAGAAGAATACAAGAGGTATAAAATAAAGTATTATGTTGATACCCTAATAAGTATTGAAAAAAAAGAAGGTGCTGACTTTGAAGCAGTAATTACCAATACAACGATTAAATTTAGTCCAAATCATCTATTGAGTGAAATCGTTGTAAGTTCAGAACGGTCTAAAGAAACTACTTCTTTCTCCTATAATGAAAAGGAGTATCTTTCAGAATTGATTTATACCTCAGGATCCCCAAATGAGATTCAAGAATATCTCAAATATGAAATCGGACCCTATAGTTTAAAGTCTAAAGTTATATTTCCTTCCTGGAATATTAATTATGGTCTTTTTGGTCGTAAAGGGTATGCAAATATTTTCGATTTTACATTAGGTGAAACCAAATTAAACGATGCTGTTCAAAATAAGCAAAGCCAATTTTATCTAAACTACTTTTCTTAGGAATAAGCCCATTGTCTTTATTTCCTGGATTGGAAGGTGTCGCCGAGAAGATCAAGCATGAATATGTTTACCCATTCAATGTCTAACTAGAGTCGTAATATAACCCTTAGTATCAAGCCGAAAGTGCAACACTAGACTGCGTCTTGTCAGCTATTTTTTCACACAACTACAAATATTAAGCGTTCAGTGAAGTTCACCCTATCCTATGGAGTTAACTATTCTAGAACGTTGATCGCGCGGAGCACTAATACAAAAAAGAGCCACTCGTTAGAGTGACTCTTTTTATTGAAAAATGGTGGGCAGAGAAGGATTCGAACCTTCGTACACTTACGTGAGCAGATTTACAGTCTGCCGCCTTTAACCACTCGGCCATCTACCCATATAGATTTTTGAATCATTACAATTCTAGTTAGTTGCTTTTTGTTAGATTTAGCTTTTGTGAAGCTTAGCTATCTCGAAGCGGCGGTTTTTTACGCACTGACACGAATTCTTGCAAGGTAAAAATAACTCTTTTTATCATTTTTTCTACTGCTACTCTTTCACTAGAAATGCAGCTCAGCTCAAAACAGATCAAATCCTCTATACAATTAATCTCTAAATCACTTGGCTTCAGTGACTGTAAGATAGCACGTGTGAAGCCAGCTACTCATGGCAAGCGATACAGAGAATGGGTCGATGCGGGCTGCGCGGGCGACATGAGGTGGATGGAAAAAAATCTGGAACGGCGAATAAACCCTGCAGAAGTGCTTGATGGTGCGAAATCCATGGTCTGCTTAGCTCTCAATTATTATCCAGGAGAGCATAATCCCGATTTGCAGATCGATTATGGGATAGCACGTTACGCCTGGAATGAAGATTACCATAATATTATAGAGGAGAAACTGCGTGATCTGAACCTAGCGATGGAAGATCTGGGAGGCACGCAGAGATATTATGTCGATACAGGTCCCATCCTTGAGCGCGATTTCGCTTCCGATTCTGGCCTTGGCTGGAATGGAAAGTCTACTGTTCAGATTCATAAATCTCTCGGGACATGGACTTTCCTCTGTGAGTTGATCACTACACTGGAGCTGGAACCTGACCCTCCACTAAGAGATCATTGCGGAAAATGTACGAGCTGTATCGATCATTGCCCGACACAGGCTATCACAGGACCCAGAGAAATGGATGCCCGCCGCTGTATTTCCTATCTCACCATAGAGCATAAAGGCTCTATCCCCTTAGAGCTACGACCTCTCATGGGAGACAAAATTTATGGTTGTGACATCTGTTTAGAGGTTTGCCCTTGGAATAAATTTGCTAAGATAAGTAGAGAAACCAAACTTCATGCTAAGGGAGAAATTTTCCAACACTCATTACGAGATTTTCTAGCTCTGACAGATAAAGATTTCCAACGAGTTTTCGCAAAGTCCCCTATCAAGCGCATCAAGCGTGTGAACTTCCTGAGGAATGTCTGCGTGGCGATAGGGAATAGAGCACAAGCTGAAGATCTGGATACACTGGAGCATTTACTGCAAAAAGAAGAAAACCCACTCATCATAGAACATGCTGAGTGGGCTGTGGGTGAAATTAGAAAAGCTATTTCAGCTTCAGTTTAAAATGATCGTGTTAGCCTTCTTATTGGGTTCATTGGCTTGGTTGGTCTGATGAATTTCTCCACCATGATTCTAGGTTTAAATTTACATCTTGCTGTAAAAATGTTCGCAACTCTAGGAGAGTTGGTCTAGGACAAAAATCTGCTGCATAGATTTCAACTAATACTTCTTCGATACTTTCAGAATATTGATGTTCATCTGATATACTTTCATTCTTGCCAATAATAGTCAGGTCTCTTCACCAGAGTTTCTGCGGTCTCTGATAAAATATCTAAAATACACCTTCCTGATAGATGGTAATCAATAAGATATACAACATGCTTTGAGGTCCGCGTGGGTATTGGGATTAGAGAGCTACCTACTAGCAATTTATTTTCTAGTAAGGCTAACCTTATACTAGGCTTCATTATTTTTAAGCTAACAAACTATGCCTCAAGACTCGCTAAATAATGCTCAGCCTCCAGAGAAGCTGCACACCCGAGTCCTGCAGCTGTGATTCCTTGACGGTAAAATGTATCTGCCACATCGCCAGCAGCAAAGAGACCCGGAGTCTTCGTTGCTGTCTTTCCTGGAACGGGTATGATGTATCCTGACTCATCAAGATCTACTAGATCTTGATTCAAGAAATCTGTGTTTGGAATGTGACCGATCGCCATGAATACGCCTTCCACTTCTAGCTCAGATTCTGAACCATCAACAGTGCTCTGAAGCTTTACTGCACGGATGCGCTTGTTGTCATCGAGAATATAGTCGGTCACTCCTGAGTTCCAAACTGGCTCTATCTTCTCATTTGAGAGCGCGCGGTCTGCCATTATCTTAGATGCTCTTAGCTCATCACGACGGTGAATAAGGTATACTTTACTAGCAAATTTAGTAAGAAATGTAGCCTCTTCAGCAGCCGAGTCACCACCACCTATGACGCATACTGGCACATCCCTGTAGAATGCTCCATCACATGTAGCACATGCTGTGAGACCTGCGCCAGACTTTACTAGCTCTTCCTCACCTGGCAGACCTAGATATCTAGCAGATGCTCCAGATGCAATGATCACTGTCTTAGACTGGTATGTCTTTACATCATCTGGGGAAAAGACATTGTGTGCGTGCACGGTAAATGTCTTGTCCTCATTTTGCTCGATGTTTGTGACAGCGACACCATTTTCAACTCTAGTGCCAAAGCGTTCAGCTTGTTGCTGCATCTTCTGCATGAGCTCAGGCCCCATGATGCCGTCTGGGAAACCAGGGAAATTTTCTACATCTGTGGTAGTAGTGAGTTGTCCACCGGGCTGAGATCCAGTGAGAATGAGTGGGCTGAGATCCGCACGAGCAGAGTAAATAGCGGCAGTATAGCCAGCAGGACCTGTTCCTATAATTATTACGTTTTCCATATTGTTATGAGTTTAAGATTTAAAATTTATTTCAAGAAATTCTAACTGCTTTAGACAGTCATTACTTCTTTCTCTTTCGCTACAGATTCTGCATCTACTTTTTTGCCAAATCTATCTGTGATCTCCTGCACTTGAGCCTCGAAGTCATGCATCGAGTCTTCTGTAAGAACGTTATCATTTTTCATCTTTTTCGCTGAATCCATGCCTTCTTTTCTGCATCCACGGATACGGACTTTAATATCTTCACTGATGCTTCTGACACGCTTCACCATTTCTTGGCGGCGCTCTTCATTGAGCTCAGGGATAGGGAGCCTGAGAAGCTTACCTTCGTTTACTGGATTAAATCCAAGCTGCGCTTCACGTATCCCACGGTCAATGTCTTCCGCTGTGCTAGGATCATGCGGCTGGATAACGATCTGTCTTGGCTCAGGAGTGGTGATGACTGCAAGGTCTCTGAGCTTCATCCTACTGCCATAGGCTTTCACTTCCACCATAACATTTTCTACTAGTGCAGGTGATGCCTTTCCTGTGCGGACAGATGAGAATTCCTTATTCATGTGCTCGATGGCTGCATCCATCGCCATTTCTATTTCAGTAATTACTTCAGTAGGTTCCATAGTTTTACGTGTTGTTAAATTTTTATGTTAGATAGTATTGTTAATATTTTATTCATCGTCATCCGATGAGAAATATTAGTTACTCACAACTGTGCCGATTTGCTCTCCCATGATAGCCTTGGTGATGTTTCCTGGTATATTGAGATCGAAAACCATGATTGGGATGTTGTTATCCATACAGAGTGAAAACGCAGTCGAGTCCATGACTGCTAAATGATCATTGATGCATGTTTCATAGTCTATCGTTTCATAGCGTGTAGCCTCTGGGTCTTTTTTAGGATCTGCGGTATAGACACCATCTACCATCGTTGCTTTTAAAATCGCATTGGCAGACATTTCACTCGCCCTTAAAGCTGCAGTGGTGTCTGTGGAGAAGAATGGACTACCTGTCCCAGCAGCAAAGATCACCACGTAATTCTGGCTAAGTTGCCGTGATGCTTTCCTACGGATAAATGGCTCAGCTACGTTCTTCATCTCTATCGCTGACTGCACAATGCACGGCACATTCTCTGCCTCTATCGCTGACTGCACCGCCAGTGCATTCATCACTGTAGCCATCATACCTACGTAGTCCGCGGTCGCTCTATCCATGCCTCGAGCTGATGCACTAGCGCCTCTCCAGAAATTCCCACCACCTACTACGATGGCTATTTCTACACCCTCTTTATGAGCAACTGCTATCTCCTTAGCGATACGTTCAACGATCTCAGGTGAAATATTATCCTGACTGCCCACCTCGCGCAAAGCTTCGCCGCTAAGCTTGAGGACTACTCGTTTAAATACTTTATTATTATCGCTCATACCGTCTGCTGAGAAGGAAACATCCCCATGACTCTATTGTGAAGCCAAATCGCTCAGAGGATGAAAGTTTTCTATCATCTAAGCTAAAAAATATTCCAATGCCTCGATTGTGCCCAGACTCGCACGTTGCTCAGATACATAGCCGCCCTGCTCTCTCACATGCATCTTCACATCCTCATCAGAGTTCGATGGACACGCTATCATACCAGTGTATTCCTTACTAAGCATGTCTATGTCATTATGCCCATCACCTATTGCGAAGACTTGCTTAGCCTCCATTCTACAGCGCTTTGTCACCTCCGCTAGTGAGGACCCTTTATGATAATCACGATGACTAAACCTCAAATAAATTGTATTTCGAAGATAAGCTAAATTTTCATACCTCCCTATCCCTGCATCAATAAAGGCGAGAATATCTGCCATTTCTGCAGTCGAGTTCGCCACGATTCCTGCGGGGTCTCCCTCTTCAGATATCCACTGCGCATTCGTCTCATTCTCTACGTAGACGCGTACAGATTTTATAAATTTTCTAGATTTGCGATACACCTTTTTATGATCCTTTTCCATACGCTTATTCCAAGCATCTATCGGACTCCATCGGTTAAATTTCCCAGGTGTGTATATTTCCCTTTCACGCGCCACAAGGAAATCTGGCAAAAATGGAAATTCTCCTTCCAGAAAACCTTCCAATGTCTGCATTTGTGAACGTCCAGTATTTACTCCCCAGAGCCAGCCTTCTTCGCGTAATTTCTTTATCAACTTAAAAAAATCAGGCTCCAAAATAGGCTCAGATTCTGGACATACTAAGGTCCCATCAAAGTCAAAAGACAAGATTCCAATTTGCTCATCAGGCATTGGTAAAGGTAGTAGTGGTGGCATGAATGATGAGTTAAATGTAATCCTAGATTTTAGCAACTTAGTTTCTGTCTAAAATGATGCGCCATTAATCATCAACTCTCATCTCTTCTTCTCCTAGAAATAATATTTTTCATATCCTCTAATATCAGATAAACACTCGGCACTAAAACCAAAGTAATCGCAGTGGCGAAGAGAATTCCGTAACCTAATGATACAGCCATCGGGATAAGAAATCTTGCCTGCATATCCGTCTCCCAGAGCATTGGCATGAGACCTGCGAATGTGGTTAAGGAGGTAAGGATAATAGGCCTAAATCTCCTAACGCCTGCTGAGCGAGCAGCTTCAACGGCACTCATCCCTTTATTTCGCTGACGGTTTACATAATCCACTAACACGAGAGAATCATTCACCACTACACCCGCCAGAGCTACTAGCCCGCAGAGCGACATAATACTAATATCCATGCCCATAAAGATATGCCCTAACACCGCACCAACCATACCAAATGGAATCACACTCATTACAATAAAAGGCTGCACATAGCTTTTTAAAGGTATCGCCATCAGCACGTAAATGATGAACAATGCGAAAATAAATTTCACCGACATTTCTTTTATCGAATCATTCTGATCACGTTGCTCACCCTGATAATCCCAAGAAATGTTATCAAACTTCGTATTGAGTTTCTCTAAGTGATCAGTCGTGAATGTATCCGCGACCTTTTTAGCGTTCGCTATTTCACGGTTCACATCTGCGGCTATCTTGATCGCTCGTCTACCGTTCACTCTTTTTATCGATGAGACTCCCCTGCTTGGCTTGCCGTTTACGATCTGAGAAATAGCAATTTCGTCTCGCTCGCCTTGGTTGTTAGGTGGTGATTTCAGTTTTATATTTTCCAGAGTATCTAGTGATTTTCTGTCTTCGCTCGGATAGCGTACTAGCACCTTCACTTCGTCTCTTCCGCGCTGAATTCGCTGTATCTCTATGCCAGCAAACGCAGCACGTAGTTGACTAGAAACGCCTCTCAAGGTATAATTTCTTGATCTACCTAGCTTCGTAAGACTATCTTGACCATAAACTATTTCATACTTCCCTGGTCGCCTATCAGTAGAAATATCAATTACTCCCTCCATTTTCGCTAGCTCACCTGTTAGATAACCAGAAGCCTTTTCAAGCTCTCTCAAGTTATCGCCTGAAATCTCAATATCTATCGCATTTCCACCAGAGCTAGTTTCCTCTTTAAAAGATAACTCTACCACACCAGGAATAATCCCTATTTCCTCCCGCCATGCTGTAATGATTTCAGCGGATGAATAATTACGTTCCGCAGCTGGGCACAGCTCTAATGTTACTTCGCCTAGATGACTACTCACAGAACTTTGCGCAGGTGTTAATCCTATCTGAAAGGGTTGCGTACCTGAACTAGCTAGTAGATGCCTGATAAGAGGCTGTCCCTCTTTATCTTTAAATCTTTTATTTAAACTCAGTGCTGCTTGTTCCATTCTAGAGACTGCCTTATCTGTGATTCCGAACTCTACTCCCACAGGCATGGTTAGTCTAGCAGACACAGTATCGCCTTCTATCTTCGGCATAAATATAAATGGCACGCGCTCACTGCCCACCAAGCCAAAGATAATCAACAACATCGCGATAAATAATGCCCAAACTGCATATCGCCATTTTAGGCATACTCCCAGAACAGGTCTATAAACATGATCGATCAGCCACTCTAAGCGATCTGCTATCTTCTGCTGAAAAGCTGAGATGAAATCCACTTTTCTGCTATCATCATGTGGCTTCAAAAAGGCTGCATGCGCGGGTAAAACAAGCTTTGACTGAATCAATGAAAACAATAAAACAGGAATTACTACGAGTGGGATATTAGGCCAAATCTTACCACTCACCCCACTCAAGCCTAACATCGGTGTAAACGCAGCCATCGTCGTTAAAATACCAAATATCACTACTACCCCTACCTCATGCGTACCTTTCCAAGCTGCAATCCTAGGCTCTTCACCACCTCGAATACGGGTGTAAATATTCTCACCAACCACAATCGCATCATCCACCACAATCCCTAAGACTAAGATAAATGCGAATAGCGAAATCATATTGATAGAAATCCCCAATTCAGGCATCAACCATAATCCACCAGCAAACGAAACAGGAATACCTATCGCTACAAGCAAAGCCATAGAAGGTCTCAAAAAAAGCGCGAGAACGATAAAAACTAACAACAACCCAAGAGATCCATTCCTTCCTAACAGATTCATTCTGCCTTCTAACATTCTGCTCATATCATTCCATAATTCCAGCTTCGCTGTTGCAGGAAGCTGCGTAGGAGCAACGCGCTCAATGTAGTCTTTCACAGCCTGTGCCACCATCGTCGTATCTTGCTCACCAGTTCGGTAGACATTCACCAACACTGCCTGCCTGCCATCAAAACGAGTTTTTAAGTCCACATCCTGGAAGCCATCTTTAATCACAGCAATCTCACTAAGTTTTACTGATGAACCATTCGTTCTAGTTACCACCACAACATCATTGAACTCCTGCGCCTCAATGATTTTACCATCAGTGCGGATCACCACCTCACCCGTCTTCTCGCGGATAGAGCCACTCGGTAAATCTAGTGATGCCATTCTCAGAGCATCTGCCACCTCACTCAGTGATAGTTTGTATTGCTGAAGTTTATCTTGAGAAACCTCGATACTAATTTCATAAGGTCGCACATTGGTTAAATTTGCTTTTGTAATTTTGGGTTCATTGCCTAAAAAACGATTTAGCTTACTCATCACTCCTTGCGGCTTTTTAGCAGTGTATTTTAGCAAGCCATCGCGCACGGTTTCCGCCATCTTACGCAGCGTTTTCTCATTAGTCTCTTCATCCGCAGAAATGGCAATCGATAGAACTTGTGATGTAAGTAAGAACTCCTTTATGATAGGTTTCTCTGCATTTTCTGGGAACTCAGTAATACCATCAATAGCACTCTTCACCTCATCCATCACAGAGCGCACATCATAGCCCGTATCTACTTCCACCGTCAATGTTCCCATACTTTCTGTAGAAGTAGAGCTGTAGCGCTTCACTCCATCCAGATCAGAAATAGCATCTTCTAATTTTAGGACAACACCAGCTTCCACCTCCTCAGCAGTTGCATTCGGGTAAGGCACCTGTATGGTAACAGCATCCAAAGATGTCTCAGGAAAGATCTCTTTCTTCAGCTTAAACCAAGTGGTAAAACCAGCTAGAAGAACCAACAGCATTAGAAAGTTTGCCGCCACGTGATTCTCACTGAACCATTTGATCATTTTAACCATAGTATTTTTTCGCTATTATTATTTAATATTTATCTACACTTACCTCTTCTCTTTCTCCAGTGCCAACTTCATCCCACGTGCAGGAATCGCGATAGGGCTAATGATCACATTATCTCCCACGGACAGTTTTCCATTTTGTATTTGCGCTACAATCACTTCATCACGCTCACTACGAATCACCTCCACATTGATGATCTCTAACAATTTATCATCATTCAAAACCCACACAACATTTCCTTCGCGTAAAGCAACTCTAGGGATATTAAAAACTTTTCCCATAGGCTTACCAAGAACCTTCGCCTTTACAAACATCCCACAAGGTGGCAACTGAAATAATGTGTCATCATTCACAGCATCTCGCTTCACACTAACCACCATTACCATAGAAAAAGTAGTAGAGTCCACACCTCCTTCAAACCTAACAGCTGTTCCTTTCCATCGGTGCATCTTCCTCCCAATCAATGACTCCAGCAAAACCTCAGAACCTATTCCTGAATTCTTATCTAGAAAACCAACTTCATTTAAATTTAAAGGCAAGCGAACCTCATGCTCATTCACTGAAATAACTTTAGCAATCTGACTCCACTGAGTCAGATAAGCACCTTCATCGATAAATTTTTTATCCACCAAGCAAGTATACGGCGCTCTGATTGCCGTTTTTGAAAGATCACGCTCTACTTTTTCAATATTCGCCTTCGCCGCCTCTATCTTTGCCAGAGCACTCTTGATTTGTGGTTTGCGTAATACTAAATTAGACGCTGAGCCACCCCGACCTAGCTTTTTCCAATCTCGCGCAGCCTGCTCCGCCCTTGCATTTTCTTGAGCTAGCAGCAACTCAGAATCAGCTAATACCGCACGTAAGCTTATAAGCTGAGTTTTATAGTCAGCATCATCCACCTTAATAATAATTTCACCTTTCGCTATTGTATTCCCTATTTCTAACAATGGGGAAATATAAGTAACTGCTCCAGACACCTCACTAATAAGTAGAGTCTTAGTAGCTGACTCCACCTCACCTTCTGCCCGGATCACAGGAGTGTAATCTCTTTCTGTTAGAGATATCACTTGAACACTCGGAGTCCAGGCTTCTGGCTCCATTTTATTAGCTTCTGGCTTCGTTGACATCAGCCATTTCAGACCAAATATGCCGCTAGCTAGCAAGCCAAGAGTTAGCAGCACAATTAGCACTGTATTGTCTGTTTTCTGCTCCCTCGCAGTATTCTCATTATCATCCTCTGACATTCTATTTTTCTTTCATCTGAGTTTTGAATTCTCCACCTAGAGCAAGATGTAAATTCACTCTATTTTCTAACTGTAATCTCCTAAGTAAAACGATCTGTGAAGCAATCTCTATTTTTCGAGATTGCGCAGTGAGCACCGTTAGTAGCGTCACATTTCCTAAAGCATAATCTGCCTCAGAAGAAGTAACCGCATCATTTGCTAACTTCTGCGCTTTATTCATTTCATAAACCCTCGTAGCCAACCACTTATCCGCAGATAGAGCAGATTCTACTTCGCCTAGTGCCTTAAGCACCGTAGATTGTAGCTGAGCCAGAGCTTCTCTTTCGCGAGATGTGCGCAGCCCTATTTCACCAACTACTCTACCTCCTGTCAGAATACTCTGACTGATATTATTCCCTATCGACCACACACCATATTTACTACTAAGAATATCGCCTAAAGAATCTGTCCTTGTTCCTGTGCTACCAGTGAGTTTAAAAATAGGAAACACCGCGCGTTTAGCCTCTTTTATCCGCATTCCAGCCCCCGCATATCTACGCTCAGCCGCGATGATGTCTGGGCGTCGCATCAGTAGCTTTGAAGGTAAGCCTGCAGGTGGACGTCTCGGAATAGCAGGCAGTTTGGCTCTACCTACCACCTTCGCAGCAGGATACCTCCCCACCAGCAATTCTAACCTCCGCTGTGCCGATTCTACCTCGCCTTGACGTCGTGCCTTCAGCGCTAAGCTCACAGCCACATCTGTCTCAGCCAAGCGTAAATCAGACGCAGCACCACTAACCTCCTCTATCGCTAGCTCAAAGCGATCTCGCACAGCATCCACAGTTTTCAATCTCAATGCGTGCGCTTTCTTTGCTAATCCAAGTTGTTCATTCGCCTCACATAGTGTGAACCAAACCTTGCAAACACTCCCAGCTAGCGACGTCTCCGCAGCCCTCCTCTCCATTACGACAACCTGCATATCCGCCATAGTAGCAGAGACTCCAGCTTTCACTCGTCCCCAGATATCTGGCTCCCAGTTTACATTAAAATTTAGCCCATAGTTACTACTCGTCTGAGATCCATCAAAAGGAAGCCCCACGAATACCGTTTTTTGCCTCTTCGTATCGAACCCCATATCTGATGTTACTCTAGCTGATGCACCCGCCAGATAAGCAGCGTGCTGAGCTTGACGCACCTTTTCAGCAGCAACTCGCATATCAGGATTTCTACTCACAGCTTCAAGGACTAGCTTGCTAAGTTTACGATCTCTAAATCTTTTCACCCACGCTCTATCGACACCACTTCGCCCCTCTTTTGAGGCAGTCCAGCTATCTGGCGCCATGTCTTTCACAGCACGCATTCTTGAATCAGGCACCAGCGTCACATTACAAGCAGACAAACCTATAAGACTCACAATGCTAGTCCCAAATACATGATACTGTTTAAAAGAAAAATTCACTTTGCCCTCCTGAATTAGTAGCTATCGCTGAGCTGCCCGTCTTTAGCCCACCTTTACAGAAGTCAATCATCCGTTGCAAAGTAGTCTCAAAGTCAGGCTCTCCACTCGCCCCCTTACTCACTTTTTTAAGCATATCTGCATGAATCAGAGTATGCGCCATCACTCCAAAACAAAAATGCAGTCTCCAAGTTAAAACCTCCGGAGTCACATCAGGAAGAGAATCAGTCAAAAGCTCAGTAACGCGTTTCATCACGCGCTGAGCCATCCGCAAGATCTGTGCGGGCATCTTATTCACACGTTCGGACATGCATCTCCCCATAAATTTACAAAATAAATTGCGCTCCTCATCACTCTCGCCACTATTCTGCATCATTGTCAAAAATGGTCTCATAAATGCATCTAACACCACAGCCACTGGAACCACACCTATTTTAAATTTACGCTCAGCCTCATCGAGAAGTCGCATTCTCTCCTTCATCACTGGCATAGTATGCTGAATAACCACTTCATCAATCAAGGCCTCCTTAGCACCAAAATGATAATTAACAGCCGCAACATTTGCCAACGCCTCCGTAGTAATGTTTCTCAGAGAAACGGACTCAAATCCTCGCTCTGCAAATAATTTTTTAGCAGCCTGAACAATCCTTTCTTTTGTCTCATCAGCTCCATTACCATCTACATTTTTACTCATTAAATTACCTATAATAGCATTCTAATATTTGTCAATCATGCGCATGAAACAATCGCTTAAACCAGATGATTGAATCAATTAATTAAATCACTAACCCAACTCAAAAAAACTAACTCCCCGGTTATAAAAACAATTTAAATAATCAACAAGCATCACAACACTAGATTAAATTTACCCCAAATTTCTTTAAAATTACATTAAGTATCAAAAACAGCGCAATTGTCCCAACAATATAAATCCCAAGACTCATCCAAAAATTCACCCCCCTCTTCAACATTTGATCCATAACCAAAAACATCGGCAACGTAGGCAAAACATACCAAAATGTATAATATACATACTTGGCAATCTTTTCTGCACCCACGCCCATATCAGCTCTGTTTTCAGTAAACATCCAGAGAACCACTATAAGAGTCATCACAGGTAGCGCGCCCACCAGTGCGCCTATTTTCGCATTCTTGTTAGCTATTTCCGCAGTTAGCACTACAAGAGCTGCAGTAATAATATATTTGAAATATGTCGGCATTTTATCGAGTGACTGTATGATATCAGAAAAATCAAGACGAACTTACAGCAATAATTTAAACTTTGTGTTATTATTAGAGATAAGTTAATTATGGTTCCTACTCACCACATTAACAATCACACCCATGAAATCAAGCCATCTTCTCACACTGCTCTCCACCTCATTTCTCCAACTTACCGCTTGCAGTCCATCATCCACACCTAATTATAAAAGACCAGAAGTCCACATCGCGCAGGCAGCTCATAAAATTCAAACTAACACCACGCTACCCAATCTAAGCAATGCGAATAAAAATAAGATTGGAAAAAAAATCTGGAAAAATGAATCTGGCGGAAAAATCAACGGACTCACAGCCTGGAATAAAGGCGAGGAATTCCCATCTCTCGGCATAGGTCACTTCATCTGGTATCCCAAAAATTACCGCGGCCCCTATACCGAATCCTTTCCAGCTTTTATTCGCTATGCAAAGCAACGTGGTGCGAAAGGAATCCCAGCATGGATTCTCAGCACTTCCAGTTGCCCATGGCCAACCCGCAAAGTATTTAATGCTGAGTTCAACGGAACCAAACTCACCAGTCTGAGAAAATTCTTAGCTAGCAATATCGAACTCCAAACAGACTTCATTCTTACAAAAAGCCGCACAGCTCTTGGCAAAATACTATCTGCCGCTCCCACTAATCAGCGTGCTACAATCCGCACTAACTACACGAAAGTAGCAACTACCTCTAATGGTGCATACGCACTTATCGACTATGTGAACTTCAAAGGAGAAGGAATAAATCCTAAAGAACGTTATAAAGGCAAAGGTTGGGGGCTATTACAAGTCTTAGCAAACATGCAGTCAGCAGCAAGTGGCCAGCCAGCAGCAAAAGCATTTGCCACATCCGCTAAACGCATGCTAGACCGCCGCATCAGAAACTCCAACCCCAGCCGCGGCGAGACCCGCTGGCGAGCAGGTTGGCATAACCGTTGCAACACCTACACAAAACCGCTGTAAATTTCATTTTCAAAATTTCGATAAACTCCTTTACCCAAATCTTGCTATAGGTTATGCACTCATCTATCTTAATACTAACAAAAGTCATCTCCTGATACTTATGCATGCTTACGAAAAAATTTCGCTCAACACGGCTGGCTACGTCCTAGCCATCATCCTCATCGCTCTTCACCTTTGGATGGTTTTAAAACCTACTAATGCAATCAGCTTTTTAAAAGGATTTCCGCGAAACTGCAAATTTGGCAGAATAGCAATGGCATTAGGTATGTTTTGGTTCTGGATGCTTATTTTCCCTGATAATAAATACACCCCATCTAGCCCCATATCCATGGATTTACAAGATTTTAACTCACTTAAAATCATCATGTGCTTTGCTGTTCCCATTGTAGCCTATCTAGTAATCATAGACTGTAAGGAATTTCTCGCCGTTCGCGGAATCGGCCTCTGTCTTCTCATGGCAGCAGCACCTCTACTAGGCGCAGCTTGGCAAGAACCCCATAGTTTTAAATTTTTAATCCCCCTCTACGCATACGCCATGATTATCAAGGGACTCCTAATGGTGGGCATGCCATACTTAACTCGCGACCTCATCACCTGGGCTACTGCTAATGACGGTAGATTTAAATTATTCAGCATTGCTGGCCTAGGCTACGGCGTAGCGATCTTACTATGTTCCATAATATTTTGGGGATCTGTCCCCAGCTAAAACAAACGGCACCAATCGTTTCATTCACACAGTTCTTCTATTACAGCCCTGTTTTCTCTATGTAGAATTCTACCATAAATTTTACATTTAAAACAGTCTGCATCCTCACCTTCATCATCGCTATAACCCAGGCAAACTGGACGATCGATAAAATGATCACCAGCGAGAATAATAAGACAACTTATCATTCTCTCCCCGTCGATGGCTCGTTACAAATCCTTGGCCAGCAAAACTAGAAGCTGAATTTCAACACAACGCACAAAAAAATAATTACAAAAATAGTTCTAAATCATCGACCACGCGTGAAGACCTATGTTGAAAATGAAAAGCGCGCCTACGCATGCAATGGAACAACGACCCCAAAAAAACAGACCTCTGGCGTAACGGCAAACACCTAAATCTCACAACCAGCGAACTCTACACCAGTCCGATAATAAAAAACTAACCGAGAAACAAGCAGCCTAAAAATAAATACAGAAGGCCCTATTTTCCGCACAAGCTTCAAAAAATGATGTTTTAAGAAATTAGAATAAAGAATCAGCAAGAGCAAAACCTTGTTCCAAAGCATAAGTTCTGTAAGTTTTGACAATATTTTTTGTCTCTGCGGCCTCTCTTGCTAAAGTTAATTTAAGTTTGCAGTGTGATTCAAAGTCCAAGCAAAATTCTGTATTAAAATAAATATGGAAATCAATATACTCAAAGCGAACAATTGACACTGTACATTAATATTTTAGTCTCTTAGAAAGAGAAATTAATTTTTTGTATCCAAGAGCAACAATTTTACAAACTTTTTACACAACTTATCTTGCTATCATCTGATTTTTCAAGAAAATCATAGCATGAAATTACTAAAGATTGTATTAACATGTTTTGCCACCTCTATCACCTGCAGTAATCTATCTGCGCAAGACCCTTCTGATCTCTTACAAAACAGAGAATATAAAGCCGCAATAAATTCACTCACAGGTGACAATATCGATGATAACCTCTTAATTTTAAGGGCGCGTGCTCAGCTACTAAACGGACAATTCAAAGATGCTGTTGTAACTTCAAAAAAACTCGTTGCTAACCACCCAAAATCTAAATGGATAGCCAAAGCAACATTCATCGAAGCTGAGGCACAGAGCAAACTAAAGCGTTATGACCTAGCTTCCAATATATTTGAGAATCAAGCTAAATCATTATTTTCATCTAAATATAAAGATACGGGCGCGAAAATGCTAATGGAAGTAGCCGCAACATTTGCCTACGTTCCCAAAACGACTGAGCTAGACAAATCTAAAGCAAATATACGTAAAGCAGTAAAATTACTTACAGAAGCACTCAGCCTCGACTGTTCACTAGGAATGAAAGAGATCCTTCTTGCTGAGCTCATCTCCCTACACATCAAAAATAAAAAGTGGAATGAAGCAATCAAAAATGCTTCCACCTATCTAGCCGATTTTGATCCTGATTGGAAAGGTCCATTAGGCAGCATAAACCGTATAACATCCAACGAGCTCAATAAAGTAAAACTCAATGGCAAAAATAGACGAAAGATAAGGTTCCAATTAGCCGAAGCTTATCACAGAAGTAACAAAAGAGTAGATGCTACCCGCTATCTCACAGAGCTCATTTCTGAACTAAAGAAATCTAATAATCCTAATGATCTAGCTCTACTAGCAGATAGTTCATGGCTTAGACTCATGGCGCTACGCCACAAAGGCGGTAAACCACGTAACCTTCAATCATGGATCACTGAAGTAAACACCTATCTTAAAGAATACCCCACACATATTCATGCTCAATCCACAGCTTACTCGATTGCGTATGCATACCTAAGCCATGGGGAGAAAAAAAATGCGCTCAATGCCTTCCAAACTTACATCGACAACCATCATACCAAGTTCTCTGAAAAACCAATCACTTCAAACCCTGAAAGCAAAAAGCAATTAATCACTAGACAGAAACTGGCAAATTCACGGTTTGAGCTAGCCCACTACGAATTGGGCAAAGTTCAACTAGAATTGAATGAATTTCAAAAAGCGATCCTAGCTTGGAAACTCTATTCTCAGAAATTTCCAAATGGATCCAAATGGGCAGAATGTCAAAAAGGACTCGTAAATATTGATTTCAGAATTGCTACTCACGCCGTTCATTTAATCCAAAAAGCGGAAGCCAACAATAAAGGCAATGCCAGAAAAACCGCTCAGAAAGCTCTCAATGTATTCATCAATAAATATCCGCTAGACAACAGAGTACCAACTGCCCTCTTCCTTACAGGAAATATTCCTTACCAACACGCAGTAGATTTAGATGAAAAGAACAAAACCGCTGATCTTCTATCAATCCCATCAAATAAAAACAACTGGAATGCTGCTATCAAAAACTGGGAAATACTCACCACAAAATACCCACGCTCAAGACACGCTGTAAAAGCAAAATACCTTACTGCTTATATTTATGAAAACTTCCTTGGTGACTTGGAAAAAGCTCTAGAGATCTACAATGAATCTTCACACAGAAATGCCAAAAGCCATATCACACGACTCAAAGCAAAACATCTCACGACTTCATCATCAAAAGCCTTCACCACAACTGAAAAGCCACACATCAAATTAAACACAAGAAACATAGAAGAAATAACTGTTAAACAATATTGGTTAGATATAAAATCTTATTTCCGTAAAGAGCGTCAACTAGAAGATATTGGCTCACTCGACATCGATCTCATTGAAGCAGATAAAACATGGGAAGTAAAAATCCCTAACTATAAAAAATATCAATCACTAGATACTAAACTCGATATCCCTTTCCCTCACGCAAAAGCTGGCATCTGCCTTATCAAGGTAGAAAGTACATCTTTCTCCTCCACCACACTCGTTGTTCGAAGTAATATAGACATTGCAGTCCGTTCTAACAAAGAAGAAGTCATCACCTACGTCCACTTAGCAGGACAAGAAAACCGACCAGCACAAAACACCGAAGTCCTAATTGCTGATGGAGGTAAAATAATAGCTAACGGGAAAACCAACACTCAAGGAATCTTCCACTACAGAAACGATTTACTTAATAAAGTGAAAAACCTTAGAGTGCTCGCCATCTCAAGTAAAGGCACCGCAACTTGTGCTCTTAACATTAGACACATCAGATCAGTATCAGATTTAAAACCAAAAGTTTGGTTTAATCTTGCCAAAGACAGCTATCTTCCAGGTGAAACTGTCGATATAGCTGGAGCTGTAAGGTTCCCAAATGAAGATATCTCCGTTAGCAAATATATTTCTCCTTCAGAGAAGCAACGTAATTACACACTCTCAGTGAAACAAAGAAGATCTAACAAATTACTCTATCAGACTCAAGTTAAGACTAGTTCTAGAGGCATCTTCAAGCATTCATATCAGCTACCTAGTTATCTTTCCTTTGCTAATCTTAAAATAGAACTCAAAGCAGACTTTGATAAAAAATTACCAGCGTTCAGCCACTTCTTCAAAATAGATAAAAACTCTCAATCAAGAATAACTCTAAAACTTGAAATGGATAAGAAGTGGACTAGCGACGAAAGCGTTATTAACGGTAAAGTAATCGCTAAAAATCTCTGGGGGGCTCCTTACACAAATAGAAAATTAAACATACACTTCTCAAAATCTAAATCTATCCAGGTTAAAACAGATGATTCTGGTGTAGCTACGTTTAGCTATGATTCCAAATATGATGAAGCTGGCAGCATTATAGAGTTTACAGCTAGCACCAATAATAAAAAAGATACTTCTAATAAAGCAATTGTTCTCATTGATCCTTTACACTTCACTATCCTAGCTAGCACAGACTTTGCATCTGTCGCAGCGGGATCAGATGTCACACTAACAGCGAAGACCCTTCTTCCTGATGAAACTCCAGTATCTAGAGAACTTAAGCTAGAAGTATTCCAAATCGTTAACATCAAACAAAATCCAATATTAAACACCTGTTATGGATTAGAAAATCTTACTAAAAATAGCACTCGTGAAAAAATCATCCAAACAATTCCACTCACTACTGACGCCAAAACTGGTAAGTCACAACAGATTCTAAACTTAAAACAAGCTGGTAGATACCTACTCCGAATTACCTCAAAAGATAGAAAAAACCGAGAAGTGATAGCGGCCTCATTCATCGATGTTCACGATGCAAGCAGCCAGAATAAACTCGTCATCTTTACAGATAAGCGTGATTTAGAAGTCGGTAAAACGATAACAATGAATACCTATTCATACCTTAAATCTACAGCAAAAGCACTACTCACAATTGAGACTAATAGAATTATTAAGAAAAAAATAATCACACTAAAGCCAGGTAAAAATGATATCCCGATCAACCTCTTAGCAGCACACGCTCCGCTAATAAGAGTCAACCTCATTGCTATTCATGACCGAAAATTACACATGGCAGCAGACACACTCCCAGTCGTAAACAAACTTACGCTTAAGGTAACCACAGAGAAAGTGCCTGTTACCCACCCTTACAAAGCTTTTGATTATAAATCAAAAATTCAAGCCTTCGATGCAAAAGGTAATCCAGTCCCAGCAGACCTCTTCATGAATCTTACCCACACATCTAATGCTCTCACTCTAACAAAAAAAGACTACTCCAGATTAAGCTCTTACTCTACAGGCACAAACTGTGGTCTCATACATGAAGGCCCACAGGAAGCTATTCTAACTGAAATCAGAAATGAACTAGCAAGATTAGAAAACGGATCATCAGTCTCAAGACACCGCCCACTCGCTATGCAAAAGGCAGCTTTTTTTCGCGCAGCTTACAATCAAAACCGCACTCAAATGCTAACTGCAGTAGACCAAAACTGGGGGGAGACAAACATTTCAGACCATTTAATAACTCGTAAATCTCTAAATAAATTCCTAACACAATCTAACAAAAACACCGCAAATTATATCACTTACGATAATAATATCTATTCTGAACTTAACAACCCGAACAAAAGCACAAACTATAACGGAAGAAACTTCTTAGGAAATAGCATCACGCTCGAGCAAGCAAACGAGCTGACACAATTCGGCGAAAATCAGAGCGACAAACAGGTCTACTTTGGTGGCGCACAAGTTCTAGAAAATGAAATCAATCACCTCAGCACTTCATTAATTAGCTTAACATCATCTCAACAGATAACAGTTAGAAATACCAATGCGTTATCTCGCTTCATAGCCATACCTAAAGAAGGTCAGGAACTATCACTTACTGATAAATTAATTTATGGTGATCTAAAATTATCCATTTATGGCATGAATGACACCAATGCTTTTGGCTCTCATCAAGAAGAGCTAAAAACAAATCTTAAAACACTCAAATCTAAGCCCCGCAAAGATTACGTCGGCATTCCCGTGATGGCTAATAAAACTATCCTCACCAAAAACGGATCAAATAAAATCAGACTCAAACTCCCTAAAGATTCGAAAACGACAGCATTAAAAGTCATTTCTAGCCCAAATCACGCAGCATTCTTAAATGATATCATCACTACTCCACTAGTCACTAAATTTGGCTCCAGCACACCATTCCATGAAGGACACCCTGCTGGCAAACTCATGGCAGTTTGCTCTTATCTAGATTACCTCATAAAACATAATCTTGATAAACCAAAACAACAAACACTCAAAGTCACGGCTAGCCGTATTTGTGCAGAGCTCACACTCAGCCAAAAAAGAAATGGCACTTGGAGCCAGATTCGCTTCAGAAAAGCAAGTTCACTCATGCACACTGCTATAGCTTATCAAGCACTCCAAATGGCTAAGAGACTGAAAATCACTCATGATGAAAATACTTCATTACTTGCCAAAGCTTGGATTAGCAGACAGCAAAAGTCGCTCGCTACTAAACTCTATAACTCCAGAGCAATCGTGCAGCTATCACTCGCCTCATCAGGAGATGCTGACTTCGCTACGTGTAATCGCCTCTACCGCGAGCGCAGTAAAATGGACAATATTGGTAAAGCCATTTTAGCTAATGTCTTTGTACTATTAGAAAAGAATGATTTCACTACAACCTTACTTAAGGACATTAATGACAACATTAATGTTAAAAATTCAAATGAAACTTCATTAAAGTCTAAAATCCTCTTAAACGCACTCACACTTAATGCGCAATTGGCAACCAATCAAGCACCTGCCATGAATACCATTCAGTTTACGCATCACTTCAGTAATGACCTAGAAAGAGGAATAGCTGCATACAGTTACAGTAAATTCCTCCAAACTACTATACCGCTAAATTCAAAAGCTAAAATAACATTATCTATCAATGGTAAACCACTAAAAAATGGACTCATCACAGCTAACCTCCTCAAGGCGGGAACTAACGAAATAATAGTAAAATCTACCCAAGATGGAGCAATTGTTAGCACAGAGCTCATCGGTAGAAAACAAGTTAAGAAACAATCTACTATCAAAGACTTCACAATAGATGAGAGAAAGTATTACAAAGAAAAACTAACATACAAGGGGCTAGCTCTCAGAAGCAAAGGCACATCCCCTCTCACACAGACTGCAATCGATGGAATCGTCAATGTGCAGTTAAAAGGAACAATAAATAACAAAAACTATCCTGACAGTATTCTCATAGAAGAAATCCCAGCTGGATTTAGCTACCTCCCAGGATCTCTAAAGGGTAACCATAGTGGAGCAAGAAAAGAAGGTAACCACCTTATCATTACCTATGGAAGCCTTCCAAAAACATTCCAGCTTAGCTACAATCTCATAGCTGAGCACGCAGGTACATGGACACATAATCCCACCACTCTAAGCGCTAGCCATCATACTGACAAAACATCGAATAACTCAGCGACCAAACTAACAGTTCTAGCCAAAGGCACCAAAGACAACACACCATATCAGCTTAACAAAAATGAACACTACGAGCTCGCGCAGCTATACTTCAAAGCAAAAGAATACCAACAAGCGAAGAAGCACATCCTTGCTTACCGTAATCTACAGCAAGACAATGAAGACCCTGAGCTAGCAAGAATGTTACTCTGGATAGAAACAGAGAAACCTCAACCAGATGCACAGCTCCTCGCAGACTCATTTGAGATTCTCACAGAACGTAATCCAGACCTCGTTATTCCATTTGGGAAAATTCTCAAAGTAGGAAAAGCATACCGCCAGTTAGGTGAATTTGAGCGCAGCATGGATGTCTACAGCGCTACTATCGAAGCTGGCTTCAGTGCTGACTCATACGTAGGTGCGGCATTAGAAGACCAAGACAAGTTTATGCTATCTGTAGACTACCAGAACAAGCTATGGCTACTCTATCCAGATCTAAACGAAATTAACAATTCTCGCTTCGGACTCTCACAGCAAGTCTACGCAAAAGCATCAAAAGCCAAAAGCTTAGGTAAAAATCCACTTACCAAAAAGTTATACACTGAAAAAGAACTTATAGAAATAAGCATTAAACAAACAAAAAGTTTCTTAACGCACGCGCCAGAGCACGAAGCTGCTGCTGATGCCGAGTTCTCACTGGTCAATGCACTCTTTGCTCTTAAAAACTACACAGAAGTAGTCCAGCACACAGCAAAAGCAGTCATCACCCATAAAGACAGTAAATATCTAACAAGCTTCCGCTACATGCAGGCACTAGGAAATTTCTGGCTAAGAAACTATGATGAAGCGCTCAAGTCTGCTTCAGAAGTAGTCAAAGGAAACTCGGATGATAAAGATCTCGCGACCTTCATTACAGCTCAGATTTATCATGCTAAAGGAATGCCGAAAAAAGCAATCGAATGGTATGAAGGAATCAAGAAAAAATATCCTGACGCTAAGAAATCTATTGCCTATTTCGAACAAAAATCCATTTCTCTCGATGAAGTACAAGTGCTCGATTCTGGTGAAAAATTTAATTTCAAACTAAAATACCGTAATATTAAAGAAGCACAATTCCAGGTGTATCGTGTAGATCTTATGAAGCTCTACCTTAGAGAGAAAAATCTCTCTGACATCTCCAACATTAACCTCGCAGGTATAACCCCTAAATATAGCTTAACCACCAAATTAGGTAATGGTAATGACCACAAGGAAAAGGAAAAGAACATTGAACTTCCCATCGCAAAAGACGGGGCATACCTAGTGATCTGCCGTGGTGACTACCTCCACACCTCAGGTCTCATCCTCATCACTCCTCTCAAGCTAGAAGTCCAAGAATCTCCATCTGAGCTAGCGGTAAGAGTCAATATTAGCGACAAAAAGTCAGGTAAATACATCGACTCCGTTCACGTAAAAGCCATCGGCCATAGAGCAACCAAGTTCAAAAATGGTGAGACTGATCTACGTGGAGTTTGGCAAACTAAAAATATTGAATCACCAAGCACCATCATCGCAAAAGACCCTAGGGGACGTTATGCTTTTTTCCGTAGTGAAATTGCACCACAGTTTACTAAATATCCAAGCCGTCCGCGAGGCAGAAAAGGCTATTTATCTGATAAAGTTGACTTCAAAAGTAACTTGAAAAAAGCACAAAGAAGCCTAAATGCTAAAAACCTCAGATTGTACGAAAGAAAAAGAAGATTAAAAGGCAAAGGTGTAGAAATTAATAAAGCACGTAAAAAGTAAGTTACTCCGAGGGTTGAGGAGTGATAATTGAGAAGTGATAATCAATAAACACTCAACCCAAGCGAGATAGCTAACTAATAAAATAAATGCGGAAAACGGGAAGCCTGAATCCGCAGTCACAGAACAATGCTTCTGCTCATAGCACCACTTGCTTAAATCCCGTGAATTTTTAATTTCCTTATATTCCGCTTCTGCGAGATCTCACTTTCTACTCCGATGAGTTTAAGTTAACAATGTGGTGACATAGTTCATAATACCGCAGGTCAGAGCCCAAGAAAAATCCTATTAAGCTTGTCAAACTGTATATAATAATCGGGCACGAATAGACTCAATATCCAATTTCCTATAAAGCTTCATCTCACCTAAATCTTCAATAGCCTTCCCTATAAGGTCTGGTTGTAGCTGGCCTGCTGACAAAAGATATTCCTCACGGATCAATTCAGGATCAATTTCTAATACAGAAAGAAGAGCAGCCACAATAACACCTGTTCTATCCTTACCTGCAGCACAATGAATAAAACAAGGTAACGCTTCATCCTCATCAAACAACATACCTAGAGTTTCACCAATCCACTTCTTATTACGATCCTGAGAAAGATCATAAACCTCTACGCTGTCAGGTGCAGGAGAATCCAGAATATTAGCCTCATCGAAAATAGGATCAGCCCCTTTCCGTAAATTCACAATCACCTTCGGCGATCGAATCTCTTTCAAACTAGAAATATCTTCAATCCTTCCACCTCGATACAGCAAGCCCTCACGCATAATCTGTCTATTAGCGAGAACATTAATACTCACCCCAACATCTCGAAAATTAGCAACAAATGGATTCATCTTAAAAGAACCTGAAGCTGTAGCCCACATTGAGCAATATTAATATAAACATATCATAAAAGCCCATCATTATTAAGCAACCCTTCATTAAACTTAATTCTACACGAATAACACCATTTAATCAGTTATGCTGGATTAACTATTTTTGAATTGTAGCGTTTAGTTCAGTGGTGAGGTAACTTGAACCTATCAATTTGCCTACTCTGTATGGCTCATCCC
>JAVCKV010021566.1:0-25076 GCA_032274145.1 Herpochondria borealis | reverse complement strand
CGTTAATCACCAAAAACCCTATATTTCTTAAAAGTGCGACCGCGTTATCCACTAGTTATTTATGAACATGAATAGCTACATAACCAAACATGCGAAATATAAAGTTAATGGACGAAAACTACATAATTCTATGAGGCGGAGGGCATCATCAGGCTGAAATATTCGTTAAGTACTTTATTTAAGATTTGCGCACCTTTTTCAATATTTACAACCGATAGCACTAGTTAAAAAATGCAGTCACCCCAGCCTCGAACTATCGTGGGCCCGCCTACGAAAATTTGGGGGGGTAAGGCACCCCGAAGGGGGGTCAGAAGGGGGAGGGATAAGAAAGGAAGCCCGTAGGGACACCAGGTGATTCCAGATGCCATCGAGGTGCGACTACAAACCGGTACTAAATTGTGGCCACCAACGTACCTCTACTTATACAAATGAGGGGGGTAGGCAGTCATTCTGTCATATTGCGTCATTTAGTTAAGTAAAATAGGCGATCCCCCGTCATTTAGCTATATTAATCGCAATAAAGACAAGTAATGTATAAATTTAACCATAGAAACTACCAAATTAGACTACCTAAATTCCCGCTGGCGTCCTTTCTTATCCTCCGCTTTTCTTCTTGTTTCTAGAATGGTTGCGACAATGAGAATCATGGGGCGGACGACCTCTGCTCTTCGCAGTACGCCATTCCCCAAAGTCCACACAGCAAAATTTGGGTATTTGTACAGGAGCGGGAAAGGTGTGCTGTTGCATCCAAGGTGGGAACTGGGGGTGCTGATATCCATTAAACCATGGTGGAACACCAGCCATTACTGGCATCATCGGCATGATGGGTGGATAAGGTTGTTGTTGTTGGTGGTGGTGGAATACTGGCAGTATTGGCGGCGCTGGGCGCATGATCGGCGGGCGGGGTGGTGGTGGTGGTGGTGGTGGTGCAGGTCGTATGCTTACAGGAATGGCGAGGGCGGCAGCAGGGTTAACTGCCACTGCCTGCGTTGAAACTGGATTTGGCGAGGAATTTGTGACGGGGGTTTCTTGCTGCCGTGGTTGTGGAGGCGGAGCAGCCACAATACCGGGGACAGCAACAACAGCACTGGTTGCTGCAGCAACAACAGCACTGTGCGATTTGCACTCCTGGCAAATGCATCGGTCCTGAGCATCATTCTTTGGCTTTGTTTCATGCAGCCAAGTCAGATACTCAGAAAAGAACCTTTCACCATTATCCGCGGGAAGAGTCTCTACCGACGTAAAAGGAACCTTGTCACTGTCCAATCCAGCGTCGAGAGCAAGCCCGTTGATGTAGGACAGTTCTGTCTGGTTGGGGAACGCGACAATACCCTCGAAGTTGGCTGGGATGGACTTCCGCTCTGCACTTGCTGGCAATTTTGACAACCTCTGCTTGTGTCGAATTTTCAGGTTGTACAGCGCAGTACCCTCAAGGTTAATGTTGTCAACCAACGAAGGCTTCATTCCACAGTTCCCAAAGTGAGCAAGGGTATGGTGGAAGGACTCAAGACCCGACTCGCCTCTCCTTGACAAGTACTCCTTCAAACCATGAGACGAGTTGGGACTGGGTTGGATGACATCGTACATCTTGTCCAGTGGCAGCGGGTCCTGAATGAACTGTGCTTTTTCCTTGCAGTTCAGTACAGCCTTCTTTGTCTCAGGAGAGAACAACGTCTCACCTGTAACTGGATCCAACCGCCCCTTGGCTGGTGGAGAGTTAATGCTGGCTGTGCACTTGAAGCGGATGAACCATTCATCAAGCTTGGCACAGAGCACAAGATGAGGCCGTATTTCCTTCCTTAAATACTTGGCGTACCTTTGCTTGAAGACCTTGGTTTCCTTCATGTCCGCGATGTCTTCGTCACTGTACTTGCCCGAGAGAGTACCGGCCTTGAGGGCCCGGAGAAGAGCCTCGTGATCCTCCTGGTTGTACTCATAAATGCAGTGCTTAAGTGACTTGATTGCCAGATAATGGTCGACATGCCTCTTCTTCAACGTCTTTGTAAGTCTCTGGATAAAATGAAACAATCCAAGTCGCCCTTCCAGGTCATCACCAAATAGAAGGGGCCAATAGTCACTCTTTGCCGGCCAGGTATCACTGTAGGTTACCTTTGGAGTGAAGTTATCTCTCTTGGCCAGCTTTGCAGCCGCATGAGCAAAGTCCACAGTCTTCGTGGAAGGAACCAAAACAGCACAGGCGATTTCACCAGTCTCCGTAGCAACATCCCATAAAGCATTAGCACCAATTTGCTGCTTCTTAAAGTAATTCTTTGTCATCTGATGTGTATGGTCTTGAGCAAATACTAGTCTGCAAGCCACTCCTTGCATCTCTCTTGTATGTCTGTCGTGGTCACTGATTAACCACGGATTGTTCTTGGAGGCACAAGCTGCGTCGTACGATGATCTGATAGTATCACCCAGGGGTGGATATGCAGTGAGGTACACACCATTCTTCTCAACGAACGGTGGAAGGCAACCAACCATTTGCTGGTGCATTTCATAGTAGGAGTAATAGTCCTCCACTCGCTCCAAATAAGCCTGATTAACAGCGTTGTATAACAGCTTGCTGCAAAACTCCCCATTACCATAAGTCGGCATTAATAAATCAAAGACACTTGTAGCTGAGACGTTCAAATGACAGTGCTTGTTGCTTCTTGCATACTTTGGTTCTACTGGATAGGCTGTTCTTGCGTAAGCTGGGAGTTGCTTCAAGATCTCCCCATCGTTAGCATCGACTCTGTATTTACAGCCAGGACAGGTCAAAGACATTATCATGCACCAAACTGGAGGACCGTGTAATGCAAAGATAGGGAACAATGACTTGTTCTTCGAAAAATGCGTCCTGTCGTTGCACATTGCAGGGGCCTCATTGCAGCGGGGACAAACTGGTCTCAGTCCATACATTTTAACCCAGTCAACATACAGCAGCTGCTGACCAACGATAGAATGATACTGTGGTGGCATTGGTCCTTTCTTGAATGGTACAGTGATCGTCAGGCCATTAAAGTGACTGTCATTGTCAATATCTTTATTTCGAATGATCAAGTCAACAACAATACTAGCGAACGCTATCATGGGTAGTGGAGCCTTTAACGATCCACATTTGTCAATGAATGCTTTGTCTTTTACTTTGGTGGTGACTTCCTTGCATAAAAGCGCTGGAGAGATGATAACAACTTTCTTTACAGCGGGGGTAGTATTATTAGTTGGTGTTGTTGTTGTTGTTGTTGTAGTAGTACTATTTGTTGCTGCTGCCGCGACTGTTGTAGCTACTGTAGCTACTGTGGGAGCCTTCTTCTTTTTCCTTGCAACTCGGGGCTCAAAGAATGCTTCTCTTGCCACGGGTGTGCAATATCTCCCACTAAAGTCTACTGGTGCAGCGAAGACATCTAGAAGGCGCTGATCTTCTACCCTCTGGGCAGCTACAGCAGAAGAAACGACAAAGCCTTTGGTTTTCTTATTTTTAATACAACGTTCATCATGTGGGTTGTGAGGCACTCTCAAGTTGTTGACTTTAGCTCTACACACAACGCAGTCTTTTGATGGATCGGAAGCTCGGCCACCTGGTATTGTTTGTTGGGTAGTTCGTTTCTTCCTGTTACTACTACCTTGCATATTGTGCTTCCTTCCTTCTTGGGTTAACCTACGTGGACTTTGAGGACCCATGTCATCTTGTGTGGCTACATCTGGGCGGCTTTCTCGCCACTGCTGGGAGCTTTTCCATGCTAGGGGGGATGCATAGGGGTTCACTATCACCATGGTCGACGGATAAGATCAGAATGACTTGTACTATTGATGAAATATTGATTAAAAAATGAGGGACGGAATCCGACTTTGAGAAAATCAGCTAATGTAATGGCGCGAAAGAAGTTCCAACCCGCCAAAAGATGACGTAGTGACCTACACTTACCCTAATGCTCATTTGATACTTACGTTATATCTTTAAATACATTGCTGTAAGCATTCTGCACACAGGACCTTCCCCACCAATCACATCTCTGCCTTACTTCGCTAAAATCCTGTGTCCGGGGTTTCAGATATCTAAGGCGCTAGAATGATTGGACGAGGAGTACCGCGGTATACATGGGACAAAGTAACTCACTTATCGCATTGATAAATTTAGTTAAAGGCAAGAAAGAGGTAAATACGTCATCATTGCATCATTTTTAGCTTTCTTTCGCACTATTACAAAAGCTATTTTCAATAAATTTCTTCATCGTGGAATTCCATCCAATTTGATGTTAACTAACACAAGTCATTCATTCATTAACGAAGATGGCGAGCCCCTTTGTACGTTGCGCAAACCCCTACCTGAAGAAGAAGCCACCCCCCGGAGCCAACAGTGGTTGCTGTGGCTACGGCTGTGGTGGGAGATGGAGGCTCACAATTAGATGATATGGGCCCTCAGAGTCAACTTCGCTTGAACCAAATTCAGAGGACTCATCGAATGCAAGCCAATAACGCTGGCAGTAGTAATATTAGTTTTGGTCTTTTCTAACAATGAGTTTGCCTTTTATCGTTAACTCTGCTGTTCCATTAGATAGAGATGTCATTTCATAATGCTGTCCAAACCCAAACATGGCTCGCTTTATTGGCGCCTCAATTTTCACAGTACCTACTAAACTTGTAAACTTCACTTTTCCGTAGAAAAAAAAAGGTAATTTTTTTACTCCGGGAATTGATCTCTGCTAGGGAGTTGAATACCTACCTAATCACTTTTAGGGATCCTAACTGTATAATATTTCTATTTCTGTGCCTTGAGGAAGTTAGACATTGATAAAAATTATATGGTAAAAAATATTACGATTTTCTTTCTGCTTATTCAGCAGTTAATCAAGGACATTGTCATCCACGTATATTAAAGGCATTAAATGACCAAGCTGTTAAATTAACATTGACTTCTCGTGCATTCCATAACAATGTACTTGGAAACTATGAAAAGTATATCACAGAGTATTTTGGATATGATAAAGTCCTTCCGATGAATACAGGAGTAGAAGCAGTGGAGACCGCTTTGAAGATTTGTCGAAAATGGTCTTATGAAGTAAAGAAAGTACCGACGAACCAAGCTAAGATTATTTTTGCTAGTGGAAATTTTCATGGAAGAACTTTGGCAGTGATTTCAGGTTCAGTTGATCCAGACAGTACGACAGGATTCGGACCTTATATGCCAGGTATCGAAATTATACCTTATAATGATTTACCAGCATTAGAGGAAGCATTAAAAGATCCAACAGTTGCAGGATTCATGGTAGAACCTATTCAAGGAGAAGCAGGGGTCGTCGTACCTGATGCCAACTACTTACCACTTGCATCAGCAATGTGTAAAAAGAACAATGTATTATTTATAGCTGATGAGGTACAAACAGGAATAGCTCGAACAGGAAGATTATTAGCAACTTGCGGTAATTGTGATTGTACAAATGGTTGTGAAAATAGACCAGAAGTAAAACCAGATATATTGATATTAGGAAAAGCAATGTCAGGTGGAGTACTTCCAGTAAGTGCAGTGTTAGCTGATAATGAGGTGATGATGGTTATTCGTCCAGGAGAACATGGATCCACATTTGGTGGAAATCCTTTGGCTTGTGCTGTAGCTATGGAAGCATTAGAAGTAGTGCGTGATGAAAAGTTGGCAGAGAATGCAGAACGACTTGGGAAAATTTTCCGAGCAAGAATGAATGACCTTATTGCTAAATCTGACCTAGTTACCTTAACAAGAGGAAAAGGATTATTGAATGCCATTGTTATTAATGATACAGAAGATAGTAAGACAGCTTGGAATATCTGTATGAAAATGAGAGACAATGGTTTGTTAGCAAAACCAACTCATGGAAATATCATTCGATTTGCTCCACCATTAGTAATGACGGAAGAGCAATTAAATGAATGTTGTGATATTATCGAAAAGACTATACTTAATTTTGAAAAGTAACGTTAATGTATTAAGATGAAATATAATGTATTTTATTTTTTACAAAATTGAAAATACTTTGCTTTAAGATTAAATTGGAAGAATAGATCTTTCGCAAAAGGAAATATAATTAAACGGGTATAAATGAATATAATAATATTGTTATTTCAATTATACCCGTTTTTCATGAAGACTATCAAAACTTATTTTTTCATTCAAATGGATTTTTCCTCACTTTAACTAGGTTTTTCCTTGATTTATATAAAATCTTTCATATATTTGTGATTCCAAAAAAAACTAAATGAAAATTCCAATCTACATAAACTGGAATTTTCGATAGAAACCAAAATTAACAAACAAACGTCATTTGAAAACAATTTTCCAGTACTTCTCGCTTAAATAATTCAGTACTAATTTTCCCTTTAATCTAAATCCATGTAATACATAGATTCAGGAATCGACGTTTACAAACAGGTAAAACAAAACTTCTGAAACATCAGATATGCTGTTGAGTTAAGGCTCAATTTGTGCGTCCTTTGACTTTTGTAAATATATTGTTTACAAAAGAATAGGATTTCTATGCAATCAATAAAAAGAAAAATAACATCCCATTAAAACTCTATTATTAAATTTTTTTTACTCATTTATTAACTTATTAACTATGAAAAATTTTACCCTCAACCGTAATCAATTCGATTACAGAAAACTTTTAAGTTCATTAGCATTTATTTTAATGACAGCTGGATTTGCAATTGCACAAAATGCAACCAATGGAGGATCTATTGGTAATAATCAATCTATCTGTCCAGGTACTACACCTGCACCATTTGTAAATATTACTCCTGCTTCAGGTGGTGACGGTTCATTAGGCATCCAATATTTATGGATGTACGGAACGAGTGCATCTTTTCCAGGTGCAAGTTGGCAAGTAGCTCCAGGTACGAACAACCAGCCTACTTACAATCCTCCTGCAGTAGGTTCTACTACTTTTTATATCAGATGTGCAAGAAGAGCTGGATTTACAGACTTCCAAGCAGAATCTAATGTAGTAACAATTACAGCTTTATCTTCTCCATTTGCAAATATCAATGGTGCGGATGATAACAATGTGTTTGCAGGTTTTACTTACAATGTATCAGGATCTTATTCTTCTAATGCTACTTATGCATGGGATTTTAATGGAGATGGTTTTGCTGATTGTTTTGGTCAGAATTGTCAATTTACTTATAATTCACCAGGGAATTATAACATGACACTTACGGTAACAAATTCTAATGGTTGTACAGCAACGACTTCTGTTGCAATTAATGTAGCTGCACCAAGTGAAGCTAATATTATGGATCCATGTTTTTGTGGAAACCCAAATAACTTATTCACAGCAACTTCGTACTTTAACAATGATTACATTTTAATCAATAGTAATCCAGGACAAACTTGGGTTTTGAATAATACAGGAGCAACACTTTATAATGCGAATTTGCAACCTATTCAGAATGGTACAATTATTCCAGAAACTCAACCTGGAGTTTATTTCTTGAATATATGGTTTGAAGGTGGTACTGCAGGTTGGAGTGCTACAGCATCTAATGGACAATTTAATTTAGGAACTGGTCCAGGACAAGGTCTTGTTTGTCCTCCATGTTTCAATCCACTTCCAGTTGACTTAACTAGCTTTGATGCTTATGTAGAAGGAGAAGCAGTAGTCTTAAAATGGGCAACTTCAACTGAAACAGATAATGCTTATTTCGAAATCGAAGCTTCAACTGATGGTGCAAGATTCGAATCGATTGCTAAAATCGAAGGAGCAGGAACTGTAGCAACTGCACAATCTTATTCTTTCACTGATGAGAATCCAAGTAATGGAGTTAACTATTACAGATTAAAGCAAGTAGATACAGATGGTAATTTCGAACACTTTGAAATCGTATCAGTACGAATAGAAAAAGAAGGAAAAACATTTAATGTAACTCCTAATCCAGTTGGAGCATTTGCAAGAGTTCAATTAACAGAAAATATTTCTGAAGAAGCTCATATTGAATTGATTTCTGCAACAGGTCAGACAATTAAAACAATTAATGTAACTGCTAGTAATGGTGTACAAGAAATTATGATGGGAGATGTAGCACCAGGAATGTACTACATCAGATTGGTAGATAGATTAAGTAATGATGTACTTAATCAAAAAATTATTAAGCAATAATTTTTAGTTAGCAATTATATTTTGACTATTCAAAACCCCGTATAGCAAAATATCTTAGAAGGCTTTCTGCATCTTGCAGGAAGCCTTTTTTTATAAACTAAATAGCTGTTTGATTTGATTAGATCGTCGTCGGGAGACTTCTATTTGCTCACCTGTTTGAAGGGTAACTTTTAATGTTCCATTAAACCAAGTATCTAATTTTTCAATGTAAGTAAGATTGATGATTTGCTGACGGTTGACTCTGAAAAATGTTTTCTCATCCAATACTTCTTCTAAGTAATTTAAAGATCGCTGAATCAATGGTTTGTTGTCTTCGAAATAAACTCTTGAATAATTCCCAACCGATTCGAACATTCGAATATCAGTTAATTTTACAAACCAACATTTTTCTCCATCTCTTACAAAAACTTGTTTTAACGGGAAATCATTGTTATTATTTGTTTTTTCTAAGTTTAATTTTGCGATAGCTTTTTCTAATCTACTTTTCTTTATAGGTTTTAAAACATAATCAATGGCATTGAAATCAAAAGATTTAATCGCATACTCGTCATATGCTGTTGTAAAAATAACTTTAGGAATATAGTCAAGACTTTCTAAAAACTCAAACCCATTCATGCCCGGTAAGTGAATATCTAAAAAGATAACATCAGGATTGTATTCTTCTAACAATGATTTTGCATCTTCAGCATTTTCTGCTTCCAAGATGTTTTCGAAAGTATCTATTTCTTTTAAAATAGAAATGATTTCTTTTCGAGCTAATCTAGAATCTTCAACTACTAAGCAGACACTCATAATACAGGAATTTTTATGGAAGCAATTACAAAATCATCAACTTCATTCATATTGAAATTTGCTTTTCCATTGTAAATTAAATCCAATCGCTTACGAATATTTTCTAACCCAATTCCTAGCTTATTACCTAGTTTTGCTGACTTATCGAGACTTCCAGTATTCTTAACATGGATATTTAAGAAGCCATCTCCTTGATCAATATCTATTAAAATAGAGCCACCTTCTTTGTATTGAGAGATGCCATGTTTGATCGCATTTTCCACTAAGAGTTGTAACATCATAGGAGGAACCATCCTATTTTCTAATCCAGAATCGGTATCGATTTTGTAATTTAATTTATCTTCAAATTGAATTGATAACAGCTCTAAATATTGATTAACAATTTCTAATTCTTCTTTTAAAGTTACTTTAGATTGGTCGGTATTTTTTAAAGCATATCTAAAGAGGTCAGAAAAATTAAGCAGCATATCTCTGGCTTTTTCTTTGTCTTCTAAAATAAGCGAACGAATGTTATTGATGGTGTTAAAAACGAAATGGGGATTAATTTGAGATTTTAATGATCCTAGTTGTGCGTCTTTTATCTCTGCTGCTAATTTCCATTTTTCAACTTCTGCTTTATTCCAACTATTAAAAAATTGAATACAAAAATAAATCATATTCCAACTTAGAAAGATGATAAAAAAGATCATCGAGTTAGATAAGAGCGAAGCTAATGGTAATTTTTCGTCATAAATAATAAAAGCAAAAATGGAAAAGGCAATAGAAACAAATACAACCGTAAGAAGAATAGTCGATCCAATAATCATTAAAACGATTTTACTGAATTGCCAATTTTTCCAATCTAATCCTTTGACCAAATATCGATACCCAGTGGTAATTAAAAAACCGAGGACCAAAGGAATCAATGCATTGTAAACTAATAAATCAGTTGGAAGTCCTGCAATGAATTGGATGAGGAAGTTCGTAAACATGACTGTTCCCCATCCAATTAATTGAGCTTTCCAAAAATTCTTATTTCCCGTTTCTATCATTTTTACTTTAAATTCTTAATCCATTCTGAAATAAAATTCATCACCTCTTCATTAAAAGTTTCTTCTAAGGTTGCATATTCTGATGGCGCACCTGTCTTTGTTTTTTGAAATAAATGATTCAACCCTTTGAATTCTTTGATAGTTGTATTTTTATTGTTAGCTTTTTTTAGACTCTGGCGAATACCTTCAAGATTTTCTTTTGAAGTGACTTGCAAATCTAATTCACCATTGACTGCTAAGACAGGACATTTTACTTTAGTTAAATAATCTTGAGGATTAAATCGCATAAAATAAAGAAACCAATCTGTCGTCATCATATCTATTTGTCCTTTGAAATGTTGATCTTTATTTCCAATATCTTTTTTCATTTCATCAGAAAAAGTTTGGTACTCTTCATCTAGAATTTGTAGTAAACCTTTCTTCAATTGATCTTTATCGAGTGTCGTATTTTTTTTCATAAAATCAAAAACTCTTGATAAAGTTTTTGCGTTGGCGGCTACTTCCTCTTTCGTAGTTCCTTCTGCTTCTGCAATTTTTCTTATTTGAAGCATCATTAAATCTTTAATGTCAATACCCGGTCCCGCAAGTAAGATAATAAAATCTACAGTTTTATTTTCACTGGCAACCATGGGAGCAATCATTCCGCCTTCGCTATGACCAACTAATCCAACTTGTTTTCCAACCATATCTTTTCTACTTTTTAAAAATGCGACAGCGGCAGCAGCATCGTCAGCAAAGTCTCTTGAAGTGGCTGTTTTAAAATTTCCTTCGGATTCAGCAACACCTCGGTCATCATATCTTAACACTGCTATTCCGTTTTTTGTTAAATAATCTGACAGTACTAAAAAAGGTTGATGCCCCAATAATTCTTCATTTCTATTTTGAGGTCCTGATCCAGAAATAAGTATGACAACTTTTTCAAATTTGCCATTAGTAGGAATGGTTAATGTACCAGCTAGATGATGTTTCCCTTTTGGATTTTGAAATTTCACTTCTTCTTGTTGATAAGGAAATTCGGTTGGTTCCTGAGGACGAACCATTGCCTTTTTTTCTATTTTTTCTCTAGATAAATTCAAAGGAAAAGTCATTCCTCCTTGCTTAAATTCACCTTCGACTTTTGTACCGTCGGCATTCAATTGAGCTGCATAATTGATTCCCATTTTATTGGCAAGGATTGTTAATTTTCCATTTTCGAAAGTAACCTCATCTGTAGGAATTCCATTTGCTCCTTGGTCAGGACTATCCATTGTAGCAATCAAAGTACCATCTTCTTCTAAAATATTAAAAATAATTCTCAATTGCATTCCGTTAACTTCTAATGCACCATTCCAAGCCCCTAATATTTTTTCAGCATCTTTAGCAAGACTTCCACCTGATTTTTTGACTACTTTTTCTTTTTTCTTTCTTTCCATTTTCAAAGGAAGGTCCATTCCGTTTTGGTTAAAATTCCCTTCAATAAATTTACCAGCTTTATCTAATTGAGCAGTATAATTGATGCCTAGTTTTTTAGCAGTGATGTTCAATTGACCATCTTTAAAAGTAGTTTGGTCTGTAGGAATTCCATTGGCACCCTGACCAGGACTATCCATTGTAGCAGTAAGATTGTCGCCATCAGCAGTAATGTGAAATACAATTTTTAGAGACATCCCTTGAATATTTAAGGCACCATTCCAATCTCCAGTAATATCTTGAGCAGACGAAGAATTTGTAATCATGAGCATGATAATTAAAACAAATAGATTTTTCATAATTCAATATTTTTCAGTTTTATAATACTTCAAAAGTAAAATATATCTCGTTAAGGGTTTTCCTTTTTATGTTGAACGGTTATAAAAAGGGATGAATGGTTTTAGTCATTATTTTACAAAAACCGAATAGGCTAGATTTTTGGATTAATGATTGATATATTTTCTTTATATTTAAAAGAGAAACTAAACAAATCCTCCCAAAACTGTTCAAAATATATAAAGTGATTTTATAAATTACTTTGAATCCGATATCGAATATTAAATAAATCTATAATTTATGTTTCAACCTTATACTGGACCGTGGACATTCGAAACAGCAGCTCACCTTTTGCGTCGAACCACCTTTGGTCCTAGAAAAGCTCGAATCCTACAAGCAGTAGATGACGGCATGGAAGCAACAATTGCTGCATTGCTTTCTGATGCTCCAACAGTTGACCCACCCATTTATTATGATTTTGAAGATGATCCTGAAGCGGGGATTGGTGAAACATGGGTAGATAAAGATTTAGATGGAGATGTAACAGGAATTTATTTTGCCAGAGCAAAAACATTATGGGCGTGGTGGTTTATGCAAATGAATCGTAATGACCAAACTATCACAGAGAAGCTAACTTTGTTTTGGCACAACCACTTTGTCATCTCTGGAGCTGGAAGTGCTAATATGAATTGGCATTATTTGAATTTACTTAGAGATTTTGGATTGGGAGATTTTAAAGAATTTACCAAGCGGATAACGGTAACTAAAAGTATGCTAATCTATTTGAATGGTGATTCTAATGTTGCAGATGAACCTAATGAAAATTATGCAAGAGAATTGTTAGAATTGTTTACTGTGGGAAAAGGAGAACAGGTAGCTCCAGGAGATTACTCTACTTATAAGGAAGAAGATATTGTAGCAATCGCAAGAGCATTGACAGGATGGTATGTTTGGACAGGAACTAATAATCCTGCTGAGTATAAATCATGGAGGCATGATGAAGGCGACAAACAGTTATCGGAACATTTTGATAATCAGATTATTCAGAATACTGCGGAAGAAGAATATAAGAATGTGATAGACATCATTTTTCAAAAAGAGGAAGTAGCATATCATCTATGTAGAAGACTATATAGATGGTTTGTTCATTATGAAATCAATGACACCATCGAGCAAGGAGTTATTGCACCGATGGCTCAAGTACTTTTGGATAATAATTATAACATTAAACCTGCATTAGAAGCATTATTGAAAAGTGAACACTTCTTTGACACTTGTGTCAGAGGAAGTATGATCAAAAATCCATTAGATTTTTTCTTCTCTTCCTATAATACTTTTGAAGTCGAGGCTGCTACTGATATATTGGTTGAATATGAAATTTGGGTTTCTTGGTATTGGGAATTTCAAAAACTGCAAATGGCAGTTTTTGAAGCACCAAGTGTCGCAGGATGGAAAGCTTATCATCAATCGCCTGTTTTTAATCGGGATTGGATTAACTCTGCAAGTTTGGCACTTCGAAGAAGGATGATGAAAGAGATTAAATGGAAGACTCAATATATTTCTCCTGAAACCAAAGGATATGATTTTGTAAAATTTATAGAAACATTAGAAAATCCATTGAATGTCAATGAGTTGATTGATGAAGTTTGTCAACTTTTTTTTACTCGAACAATGACTCAAGAGCAAAAAGATTTTTTCAAAGAAGCATTGATTCCTGGATTGCCTGATTTTGAATGGACCGTAGAATATCAAGATTTTTTATCTGACCCTACGAATGCTACGAAAAGACAAGCCATAGAAAATAAATTGTGGGACATGTTTCATACCATCATGGGGGTACCTGAATTTCATTTGAGTTAAAAGCATAAATGAAAAGGAGTCAAGATTGAATTTTAAAAATCATTTGTCAATTCTATTGATAGACAAATTCAAAAAATAGAAATAATGAAAAGAAGAGCTTTTCTTAAAAATACGACCGTTTTCACATTGCCTGCATTTTTTGGAGGAATGGATGTATCGGCAATGCCTTCCCAATTGATGGAGCGAATGGTAAATGGAGATAGTGATAAGGTGTTGGTCATTATAGATATGAATGGAGGGAATGATGGATTAAATACTTTTATTCCATTGGATGGATATGATAATTTAGCGAATGCAAGAGCAAATGTTATTATTCCGGAAAATAAGATTTTGGATATGACAGATACGATTGGTTTACATCCTGAATTAAGTGGAATGAAAAATTTATATGATAATGCCAATCTAACTTTAGTTCAAGGAGTAGGTTATCCCAATCAAAACAGATCGCATTTTAGGTCGGGTGATATTTGGAACACTGGCGTTAATGCCGACGAATATAAATCCACGGGTTGGTTAGGAAGATATTTGGACGATACTTTTCCAGGCTATCCTCAGGATTATCCAAGTACCGATTGTCCTGATCCATTTGCAGTGACGATGGGCAAATCAATTTCTGGAACTTGTCAAGGAATGGATTCTAATTTCAGTATGGCAATTATCAATACTAATGATATTGGAGGTTTGTCAACAGGGATTGAAGCACCTTTGCCAAATGATTGTTATGGAGAAGAAATGGCATTTTTGGTAGACACTTATAAGAAGTCAAATGTTTACGCAGATAGAGTGTTAGACGCTATAGACGCTGGGAATTCTAATGAAGACCTTTATCCTGATACGACTTTAGCACAGCAGATGAAAGTAGTTGCCAAACTAATTTCAGGTGGTTTACAAACTAAAATTTATGTTTTAAAAATAGGTGGTTTTGATACTCATGCAGATCAAGTAGATGCTGTGGATACGACTAAAGGAAATCATGCAGAATTGTTGAAAAAATTATCTGATGCGATTTGGGCTTTCCAACAAGACCTTAAATTCTTAGGATTGGAAGAGCGAGTATTAGGAATGACTTTTTCAGAATTTGGTAGAAAAATAATTTCTAATGGTGGGGTAGGAACAGATCATGGTTCTGCTGGACCAATGATGGTGTTTGGTCAATGTGTCAATCAAGGAGTGATTGGTGATAACGCTGTTATTGCGAATGAAGTAGATTCTGATGAAGGGGTTGCGATGCAATATGATTTCAAATGGATTTATGGATCTATCTTGATGGATTGGTTTGGTGTGGAAGAAGATAAAGTAAAAGCATTGTTATCACAAGACTTTCAATATGTTCCAGTAGTAGGGAGTTGTGAAACTACTCGTACGCAGGAGATTGTTAACATTATGGATACGCAAGCATTTCCAAGTCCATTTAATCAGGTCTTTAATTTGAAATTTTCTTTATTAGAAAATCAAGACGTGAGAATTGATTTGTCTAATGTAGAAGGGAAAGAAGTCAAAGTGATTTCTAATCAAAAATATACATCTGGCGAACATCAAGTTTTGATAGAAGGACATGGTTTACCATCAGGTGTTTACTTTGTTAGAATTCAAGCTGGGAATGGGGTAAAGACATTGAGGGTGGTGAAGCAATAGCTAGCAGTTTGTCAAAATCGAATTTAAATAAAAACCCACTTATGGAATTCTATAGGTGGGTTTTTATTGTAAACGCGTAATTATTCAGGATGCTTTGCCAACTCTGTGAGATGGCAAAGAGAGTAGAACTAGAGTTCGTAAAGCCTATCGGTTTGAAAACTTAATATTTCTTAAAATCATTATATCATTCGCTTTAAGAAACCTTGCTATCTCTTTCTTTCATCTCACTGGTTTCGCAAAGCTGCGTGATGAATAGGTATATAAATTCTATATTTTACTTTAATATCTTTTTCACCGTTTCCTTCAAAACAGGAATAACATCTTTTTCAAACCAAGGATGCTTACCTATCCACCGATAGTTCAATGGAGAAGGATGCACCAATGGAAAAAACTCAGGCAGATAATTTTCAAATCGTCGAACTGTTTCCGTCAAATTCTTTTCTCTAGTTTTCTTCAAATAATATTTCTGCGAATAATTTCCAATCAAAATAATAAGCTCTACGTGTTTTAATTGTTGTAAGACTGCTTCATGCCACAGTGGGGCACATTCTTTTCGAGGTGGCAAATCTCCACTTTTAGTATTTTTTCCAGGATAGCAAAACCCCATAGGTAGATTAGCAAAATTATCAGAATTATAAAAAGTCTCTTCATCCACATCTAACCATTTTCTTAAACGGTCGCCACTTTTATCATTCCAAGGTTTGCCACTATGATGCACATGAGTACCAGGTGCCTGACCGATGAGTATGATTTTAGATTTTTTAGTAGCAGTCATAACAGGGCGAGGAGGTAATGGCAAATGTTCCTCACAGATTTTGCAATTCTTGATTTCAGTCAGTAAAGTCGGTAGTGTATATTTCATTTTTTGACAATTTGGAAACAAAGACCGTTAAAGACGAGATGCATCTTTTTCTTCCCTTTATTGTTACTTATATTGTGAACATTAAAGAAACAACTTTTTATTGAAAGCAATTAAATAACTTAATACGATATGAATATGATTAGACTCTTTTGTCTTGTATCCGTTTTTCTTTTTTTTACAAAAAACACAACGGCCCAAGACGTTCGTCGATTTGATGTCGATTGGGAGGTAGAAGGCAATATTTCTATCAATGCATTGGCAGGCGGACTCAATGCACCCCAACTCTCCGAAGTTGATTTGAATAATGATGGAGTACTAGACTTATACATCTTTGATAGAGCAGGAGATGTCCATCTTACTTTTCTTAACAATGGTTCTACAACGGGTAAAGCTTATGAGTTTGCACCTGAATATGCGACCAGTTTTCCAATGGTAACGGACTTTGTATTATTAAGAGATTATAATGGAGATGGCGTCATGGATCTTTTTGCTTATTCTGATGCTCCTGGTGTCAATGGATTTATCGTCTACCAAGGAAGTTATTTTGATAACAAAATTGCATTCACAAGAGTAAATATTTACGGAGAAAATTTCAATATTTTATATACTGAAATTCCTAATGGTACGACGACTAATATTTATGTGCCTCGTGATGACTATCCCGCGATTGATGATATAGATGGAGATGGTGATTTAGATATTTTGTCATTTGATGTTGGAGGAAGTGTTGTGATTTTTTATAAAAATCAATCGGTCGAAAATGGTCATGGGCTAGATAGTTTAGAATTTAAAACAGACGATCTTTGTTTTGGGAAATTTAAAGAAGATGGTCTTAACGCTACTATATTTTTAAGTGACAATGCTAATAGTTGTTACAATTTATGGAACCCTAGCGCAGATGTTCGCCATTCTGGTTCGACAATATTGTCCTATGATGCAGACGGTGATGCAGACAAAGAATTAGTCATTGGTGATTTGTCAAGTAATAATTTAGTCTGGTTAAGTAATGCTGGCACCGTCGATAATGCATGGATGAATAGTATGGACGAGACTTTTCCTAGTGATAATGTTTCTGTAGACATGCCAATATTTATCGCTTCTTTTCATTTGGATTTAGACAATGATGGGAATAAAGATTTTGTAGCTGCGCCTAATAATTTTCGCTCTGCGGAAGACGATGAGAATGTTTGGTTCTATAAAAATGTAACAGATAACACTAATCCTACATTTGAAAAACAAGAAGAGACATTTTTAGTAAAAGAAATGTTAGACAATGGTACCGGGGCAAATCCTACCTTCGTCGATTATAATGCAGATGGACTAATGGATATATTGGTTGGGAATACGACCTACTATCTTACAGGCGGTGCCAAAGATTCTAGACTTTTTTTATATGAAAATATCGGGACAGTAAGCGATCCGAGTTATCGTTTAGCAGATGACAATTACCTCAACCTCAATCAATACAATTCCAATAATGAGTATTGGAATTACGATCCTGCTTTTGGCGATATGGATAATGATGGTGACCTTGATTTGTTGGTAGCTGAGGAGACAGGACGAATTGTTTATTTTGAAAATACAGCAGGTGCTAACAATCCACTTGCATTTGCACCACCCAATCTTTTTTGGAAAGGTATCGACTTGCCACAAGGGTTAGCCTTGCAAATAATTGATGTCAATCGAGATGGACTTCTTGATTTATTGTGTGGGAGACGATTAGGGACGATTATTTATATGCCGAATATAGGAACAGCATCTGCTCCTGATTTCCACCTGGATCCATTCGAAGCACCTAATGATTTTAAATTTGGAGATGTAGATTTGCGTGTTGGTCAAGATGCCAACGGTTCTGCCTCACCGATGTTAGTAGATCAAAATGGTGAGTATGTTTTATACTGTGGTTCGGAGCGAGGGCAAATTGAAGTGTATGAAAATATCGATGGCAATCTAGAGGGAACATTCACCTTAGTAGATTCTACTTATGGAAATATTCGAGAAGGAAAAGTTACCCATCCAACTATTGCAGATATTAATGGAAATGGAACGTTAGATATTTTAGTAGGTAACAGTAGAGGAGGATTAGGTTTTTTTACAACCGATATGGCTGTAAATACTATTGATTTTAAAAATGATTTAACTATCAATATTTTCCCAAATCCTGTAGATGAGTTTTTCTATTTAGAAATAGAAGGGCTCAATGGTAAAGAAGCGAACCTCCGTATATACAATACTATAGGTCAGGCTGTAGTAGAGAAAAATTTACCGTATGAAAAGAATGGAGTTAGTGTTGGCCATCTTTCTACGGGTATTTATTTCTGTGAAGTCATTGTTGAAAATAGGAGAGGAGTGCGGAAACTCGTTATAAAATGATGAATGAAATCTAATGATGAACTATAAACGATGAATGATGAACGCCTTCTAACTTGAGTGAGTTAGAGGGCGTTTGTTGTTGGGTTCTGATGAGTTAATTTTTTGAGAAAAAGGCATTTATTTGATTTATAGAAACGTGGTGGAAGGTTTTGGGTTTATGAGCATTTAAGTGGTGACGATGGAGCGGTTGTCGTATTGAGAGGTATGGGTAGAGGCTATAACTGATTTATAGTCTTTTAAGTCAATCGGGAAGCAAAATCAAAAACATATCGATACTTAAAATCATTTCTGATTCTGTCATCTGGATTATTTATCCAATTCATAACATCTCTAAAAGTATGTTTTCGTGCTAGATTTCTTTTGGGATTGTTATTTATGCCATATCGCTTTAAGAATTCTAATGCTTTATTAAATTCATTAGGAGAGTCTTGTTCTAAGTTTTCAAGGATATTTAGCTTCCCTGATTCTAGGTCAAAATAAAAGTATCTATCAAAAGAATAATCTGGTTCATCAGATTTTAATGTGTATTGAAAAGTGTGTTTATTTGCGTCAGACTGACATTTATCACAGCAATAGAATAAGTTTTCCCATTGATAAGAAAATTTTGGAAATTGACCCTTTGGCTTAAAATGTTCAATAGTTTCTTTAGAGTTTTCACCAATTGGGTAGCCGTCACAAAAAGAACAATGACCATCGGTTAGAGATTCTAAGGATTCTCTTAAGATGGTGTAAATACTTTTCCAAGACCATACTTTACCTGTTCCTGTTTTTTTACCTCCTTGGATATATGTATGATAATCAAGTCCCCATTTTTCCCAATTGTCTTTCAATGATTTTAACTCTACAATATCATCAAGAGTAGGTCTATTTATTTTTTCCATTTAAATAATCTTTACCTAAAATTCTTTTTAACCGAATGAGTTTAGAACTAATAATAGAGGTGACTTCCTCTCCATCTTTAATTAATTTTTTAATTAATCCTTTGAACTCTTTTTCATTTGCAAAATTTCCTTTAACGATTTCTTTATCTAATTCATTAAAACGTTTAAGGTCAATTGTAGTTTCATAACCAAAAATGTTTTCGGTTTCTAAAATATTAGAAAAAACATATGAATAGGAATCGCCTGTTTCGGAATAAAGAATTTTATCAATTTTAGAGATTCCGTTTTCGGTTTTTAGTTTGTGAATTTTTGCATTATCAATAGAATTGATTACAAATGGTGAGTGAGTTGAAAGAAAGATTTGAGCGTTGGGGAACAGTTTTTTTGTAATTGGGAGTATTTTATATTGCCATTTTGGATGTAAGTGGACTTCGATTTCATCCAATAGTAAAATAATGTTTTGTTCATTAACGGGGATGGAACTATCCTCCCAAGGAATGGTATCTAAGCGCATTAATAAATCTCCTAACCAACTTAATAAAGATCTCAATCCATCAGGAAGAACATCAAATTCTATTTCTTTATCAAAATATTCAATTACAACTTTCCACGGATTTGTAATTATTTTAAATCGAAATTCATTATTTGTTAATTCATTGATACTCTCAATTAAACAATTGAGAGCCTCTTTATATTTCTTTGAGAGCTCTTTATTGCCATGGGTTTCTTCAATTGCAGCTTTTGAATATCTAGAAACAATCCAATCCGAAATATTCGAATTGTCCTCAGTTTTTTTTACAAACTCCAATGCTAAGTGTAATGGATTAAAATTTTCTTCTGCATTTACCTTAACATTAGTAGACGAAATCATCCTATAACCAGAATACCCAAACACAGCGAACTTGAATTTTTTATTAGAAATATCTTTCGCACTAATCGAGTTTTTATAATTAAATAAGTCATTAGAGTGAGGTTTTGGTCTATATCCTTTTCCTACTTTTGAAATAGAAAGGTTGTTTGCTTTTGTCTTTTCATAATTTTGATGCAGATTGCCACATTTTTTACACCCAAAACAAACAATCTTTTCTACTACCTTCATGTTAGATTTTTCAGTAATAATGGCGTGTGCAAAACTTTTTGCCATCTCATTCTTATCCTCTTCAAAAAGATGAAAACGTTTATAAAACAGATTTGAAATATGTTCATGATGATCGTTTTCAAAATAATCGAACTGACTTGCAATAGCATGTAATATTGTAGTTTTACCACTTCCATTTGGTCCTGTAAAAATATGAACATCAGGATGATTTTTTTTAGTAGAAAAATCAAATAGTTGTGTTTTTAGTGGACCTATGTTTTCAATATGTAATTGTCTTACTTTTATCATTAATGTTTACTTAGACCTCAACAGAAATTATTAAGATATATGAGTAAAGTTATCAGAATTCTTATAATATCCAAAACAATTTTAATTCAGTTAGAATAATAAACTTTGACTCATCTCTAATTTGGGTTAACTTTTCATATATCAACGTAGCACCTACTCCATCAATAATTCCTTGTCTCTTTTCCAACTAATTTTATTAATCACAAAGTAGGCAACTAAAACATAACACAGCCGGTAACACATTTCCACTAGTGCAACTAATCATCGAAGTAACTCCCTAATCTCTTTCTTAAAAACCTCCTCTTCCAAAAAGTCAGTATGACCAAATCCTTCAAACGGAATAAAATTAATCTTAGGATGATTTGCTTTCAATCGAATAGCATGAGTGATGGGAATCGGCTCATCATTTCTTCCATGAAAAATAGTGATTGGACAATTGACTTCTTTTAAAAATTCGTTGGTATTGATTTTATATTTTATCAAAAACCTAGGAACAAGTTTTATTTTTTCTTGAAGCAAAGTTTGAAATGCGGAATAAGGTGCCGTTAAAATTAATTGTTGTGGATTATTGTTTGCAGCCAAATAAGCGGCAATACCTGTACCGATGGAAAGCCCTGAAAGAATAATTTTTTCTTCTGGAAAATCTTTTTTCAAAAAATCATAAACTAATTGGGCGTCATCTAGTAATTGTTGTTCGTTCACAATACTGCCATCGCTTTTTCCAAATCCTCGATAGTTGAGATAAAAAACATCGTAACCTAAAGTCGTATAACGAGGAGCCCTAGTACCAGTATAATCTAATTTTCCTTGATTGCCATGAAAGGATAAAACAATACCTTTACGTTCGTTACTTTTAAATAAAATACCATGAAGGTTTTGATTTTCTGCAAAAGGAATTTCAACTTCTTGGAAGGGTTGTTCAAATTCGTATTCAAAACTGTCTGCTAATGGAGTTGGTTTGAAAATTAATTTTTCTTGCAAAAAATAAATGCCAATCCAAAAGAGTAAAAGAAGTGTGAGTAAACCAAAGAAGATTTTTTTCATAAGCATTAAAAGTAAGATAAAATTCGAAATCTATCTTATAATTTTTTCACAATTTCCAATGATCCATTATTTTTGCAACGTAACCACCCAATTTATTGGGTAGGTTAAAACGTTATATTAGTAGCTTTAATTAACCTATTTTTAAATTAAAAAATAATCCAGCCCAATAAACTGGGCGGATACAATGAGATATGAAACAAACACTAAAAATACTATTTGCAATCACCTTATTGGGAGGTGGATTTTTACTAGGTACCTCATGGAAAAATGCGGATACCACAACGACTGAAATACCTCAAACGGAAGATGCCGTTGTGGTAAACCCCAAAGCATCGAACACATTTGATGCACCCAATCAATTAGCCGACCTCAATGGTCGAAATGATTTACAACCCGCTGAACGTCATACGATTAAGTTGTTTGAGCAAGCGACTTCTTCAGTTGCCTTTATCACGACTTCGAGAGTACGAAGAGATTATTGGTCGAGTAATATTCAAGAAGTTCCACAGGGAACAGGATCAGGTTTTGTATGGGATAAGGAGGGGCATATCATTACGAATTTCCATGTAATTAAAGGAGCAAATAAAGCGCAAGTGACTTTGGCGGATCAGACGACTTGGTCGGCATCGTTGGTAGGGCATGCACCTGAGAAAGATTTGGCAGTTTTGAAAATTGATATTCCTCGAAATAAATTAAGACCGATTCCTGTCGGTACGTCTGATGATTTATTGGTCGGACAATCTGTCTATGCTATCGGTAATCCATTTGGTTTTGATCAGACCTTGACAACTGGAATCATTAGCGCATTGGGGCGAGAAATTAATGGAGTTGATGGTGCGCCGATTCGAGATGCGATTCAAACAGATGCTGCTATTAATCCTGGGAATTCTGGAGGACCATTGTTAGATTCGAGTGGAAGATTGATTGGGGTGAATACTTCTATCTATAGTCCATCAGGGGCATATGCAGGAATTGGATTTTCGATTCCAGTAGATGCAGTGCGTTGGGTCGTTCCTGAATTAATTAAAAATGGAAGGATATTACGACCGACTTTGGGTATTCAAATGGCGACTCCAAGAATTCAACAGCAATTGCGAATCAAAGGGATTCTAATCATGACAGTTAAGGAAGGGACTGGCGCTGCTGCGGCTGGATTAAAATCTACTTATCGTGATAAAGATGGGTATGTAGTGTTAGGAGATGTCATTACTGGAATAGATGGTACTAAAATTTCTAATAAAAATGATCTCCGATTAGCATTAGAAAATTATAAACCAGGAGATGAAGTTGATTTGAGTATCTTGAGGGATGAAGATGAGATGGTTGTGAAATTGCGGCTGGATGAGGAGCGGTGATTGGTAGATTATTAGAGATTGGTTATTGGTAATCAGTTATTAGTAACCCACTAATTTCTGATAACTAACCACTGATTACCAATAACGAATAACCAATCTCTAATCACTGATTACCAATAACAAAAACATGAAAATACTCCTAACCATCTTAATCTCCATACTCTGCATATACCTTGTTATCTGTGGATTGCTTTATGCTTTTCAAGATAAGTTGATTTTCTTTCCTCGAAAATTGAGAGCAGATTTTGAGTTTAAGTTTGTGAATGATTTTGAAGAAAAATATTTTCAGATTGATGATGAGACTACGATTAATGCGCTTCACTTTTTTCCCTCTAATCGGAAAAATAAAAAAGGAACGATTCTTTACTTTCATGGTAATGCAGGTTCGTTAGATGGATGGGGAGATGTGGCGCAGGATTTTGTAGCCTTGGGGTATGAAGTATTGATTTCTGATTATCGAGGATTTGGAAAAAGTACGGGACCATTTTCAGAACAAGCTTTGTATGATGATGCTCGTTTTTTATATGATTTTTTACTTCAAGAAAATAAAGCGGAAGACATTATTATTTATGGTCGTTCGTTGGGGACAGGTGTGGCGGTGGACTTGGCAAGCAAGGTGAAAGCAAGACAGTTGATATTAGAAACACCGTTTGGAGATTTTCCCCAAATGGCTCAAGCACAGTTTAGTATATTTCCTGTAAAAGTATTGTTGAAGTATCAGTTTAGAAATGATTTGAAAATCAAAAAGGTGTCTTGTCCAATTCATATTTTTCATGGAACAAAAGATCAGGTGGTTCCTTACACGGAATCCCAACAATTAATACACATCTTGGAAGATGAATCTGTTTTGACGACTATACCTAATGGTGGTCATAATAATTTAGGAACGTTTCCTTTGTTTTGGGAAAAGATGAAAGCAATTTTAATGTAGCGGTTGGCTTTAGCCGACCCGTCAAATATTTTAATTTACAAAATTAAACACGTCGGCTAAAGCCAACGCTACTTTCTATGAAAAAAATAAAATACCTTTTCTTATTCGGTGTAATCAGTTGGTTAGGAGCGAGTTATGCCGGAACTGAATTTGCTACTCGTACCCAATTCAAAACTATTCCATCTGCTGAAACTTACTTTTCGCAACCCGTTCGAAACGAAACCTTTTTCTCTAAAGATGGAGTAGAAGTGTCGAGTTGGTTTTTGCAAGATACCACTTCTAATAAAGCAGTCATTATACTCAATGGCATTGGAGGCAACCGAACGGGCGTGACCAAGAGAGCAGATTTTTACCATAAAAATAATTACAATGTTTTGTTGCCAGATTTGCGAGGGACTGGAAAGAGTGGGGGAGACGCTATTACTTTTGGTTGGGATGAACGAAATGATTTATTGGCAGCGGTTCATTTTCTGAAAGAAAAAAAAGGAATTGATACGATTGCAGTTCATGGATTATCTTTAGGAGCGGCGACAATTACTTATACTTTTCAAGAAAAACCAGATTATCATTTTGTCGTGTTAGAGTCTTGTTATGATAATATTGAAAATGCATTGCGCCATAGGATTGAGACTTATTATGTACCTTATTTTTTAGCGTACTCGATGCGATTGATGACGGAACGTAAAATGGAAGTTACTCAAGATCAATTAAGTCCGGAGTCTTATATGTCGCTTTGTACTTATCCGACTTTTATTATGGCTGGTGATAGTGAAGTGAAATTGCCGTTAGCGGAGACGATAAAGATATTTAAAAATTGTGCTTCTGAGCAAAAGGAATTATATATTTTCAAGGGAGCGCATCATGAGAATTTTATGGATCGTTTTGAAGAGGAATGGAAGGGGGTGATGAAGGAATGGCTTCTAGAGTTTAATACGAAATCTTAATTCAAAATGTGGGTAGTAAAGTAGAAATGCATTTTGTTTGTTGGAACAGTCTAGTGAAAATTGAGATTGTTCATTTTTTTTCATCGAAAAAAAAAACGAACCAAAAAAATTCTAGTCTATTCCAATTGCTCCGCAGGAATCG
>JAVCKV010021455.1:0-20983 GCA_032274145.1 Herpochondria borealis | reverse complement strand
CTCACAGACGGCCTTTTGGTCCTGAGGCGTGACCGAGTACCAGTCCTGCAGCCGGGGAGTCTTGCCCTCCGCATTTTCACACTTTTGAAGAGTCAAATTGAATAGACCATAGAGGTCATCCATTAACTCCTTGGAATAAGGAGCATTCTCTTCACGCGGCATGAGACCTTGCATCTTGTATCGACACACACGTTAGTTTACATGACCTTCGTCAACATGACATACATGATCTGTTAAGATCTTCTGGACTTACCCATTCCTCCACAGATACTTTGCTGCGAGATACTTCGCTGCAAGAGTCTACGTAAGTCGTGATAAGCGAGCCTAGGAGGAACTGGCAGATGGCCATCAATTGATAATCCGAGACGGCATAACGCAGCTGTGGTACTTTGTCTGTAGTCTGGACGCGCCCCTGAGCCCATGTGAATAGATTGTCAAGGACTTCCTGTTCGCCTGGGGACCACTCCGTGTTGTCGATACTCGCCATCTTGCAACGGAACAAAAGTGAGGTGAGATCAAGTTGGTGAACAGCAGGAGTCATAGATAATACGTTTGAAATACGACTTACTGCACGTTCTTCGACTTGTTCCGGAATGAGGGCAAGCAGCTCTGCAATTTGTTTCTCCTGGTTCAAAATAGTTGTAGCTTGGTCATTTACTGTCGCCTGGAGTGGTTCGGTGAGAAAACGCTGTGAGGATCATTTTCTTGAGAGAGTGTGCATTGGTTCCTTCGCATCACTTCAACGACTTACTTTGAGTTCGCCAACTGTCGCAGTGAGTTGCTTGACCTGTGAGAAGACATCGTGAGAGGACGACGTTGTAAAGAGTGTGCGCGCGTTTTCGTTCCATCGCCTCATTTCAACAATGAACTTACCTGATCAGGATCGTCGTTCTTTTTTTCGTTGATAATCTTGTTGAGTCGAGTGATATCACCGTTGAGTCGAGTGACTTCGCGCTCGAGTCCTGGCACCTGTGACAATGCATTGTGAAGGCGCGGTTGGTGAGAGAATGTGCGTACAAGATTCGCTTCGTTGCATCATTGCAACACAATGAACTTACCAACGCAGCCTGCGCAGCATGTTGCGAAAAGAAATTTCCCATGTTGATGATCAACTTTCGAATTAGCGAGAAAAACAGTCGTTTCTGATGCTTTGTCTTCGCTGGATTGTGATCATAGCTGGAGAGTGACGAAAAGTCCGTTGGGGCCACGGAGACCTCATCAGATGGGTGGAACATTTGTTGGTTTCAAAATCAGTTGAGAACTTGGTTTCAAAATGCCCTTTGCCTTCAATGGTCATCGTCAGGGTTCGAAATAAATGTGGCTCCGGTTTTGGTGTGAAGTAAAAGCCCAGGGATCGGTTCGGTCCGTCCATCGTCATATCCATACTGTTCGAAATCGCTGAACAAGCAACATATGCAATATGGTAGCATCTATCAGCATTTGATTGAGGTGTTGTTCGAGTCGAGTCTTCTCACAGCCTGTGTCATCTGTTACAAATGTGTCTAGTTCTATCGAGGCTGTTGCTCAGAAAGAGAGACTGACTCCGGTTGGGACGCCCACAGGCTAGTCGTCGTCGGTACACGTTCGAACGTAGCAAGTAGCAACCATCATTGCTTATGTTCAGAGAGGCAACTCTTCACAAAGACATCGACGAGTTCAAGGTATCAGTGATGAGCAACTTTGTCCTTGATGGTACATGTATGCATAGCACAAGAACGACTCTTTATTTGAAGAAAGAAATGCGATGCAACTTCATTGTGAGGATCTACGGTACATGTACAGTACCGGTACAAGCAAATACATGCCATCCTCAAGATGCCATATGTGGAGTGTCATACAGTATTTGTATGTCTACAAAGAAGATTTACAGTAGCTTGTACTTACTATCGGGAGAATTGACTCTCGAACAATTTGTAGATATTCCTTTGTAAGAAAGACCAAATGTGTTTTCCAGTCATTGAGAATATGATCTGGTTCCTTACAGTACAGTACGTACAGTACAGTACATTGTAGTCTACCGTCCGTATGAGCGCGCTAAACGATGCACGCACTACATGTCCAACATCGCGCCCGATCCACGGATAAAGATAGTGAGCGTACTTTTCCGACAGCAACGGAACGGCAAAGTCAAGGAAAGCAACACAACAACAAAACCAGAAGTGCGATTTCTTCTTTGTTGGAATGATAGGTGGTGTCCGCTTCTCTGTGGTAGAATGGAAGGAAGAAGGAAGCAAAGCCATTGACTGGGACGAAGAAAGAAACAGAGCCAAGAGAGGCTGTGCAGATCGTAACGAACGGAAGGTGCGTACTAGTAGTATGTATGAGTGGTGTCGGTTGTGTCGTCATCATTGAGATACTCCTCTCTTACACATGCCATGTTTGTGCTGTGCGGGTACATAGCGAGTCAAGAAGGAAAGAAAGGGCGCAATAGAGGCGGAGCGGGGGAAAGAATCCGGGGGCAGGTCCGCCAATTCCTCACATACCTCGCAGGTATCGGCAATGAAGTTTTGGGAGATCAACTGTCATCGGACGAGGTGGTGCCGACTCTCCGTCAGTTGATTGGTGGTGATCAAGACCTTCAAGTCAGGTTCCGTCAGCGTTTCATCACCCCTGGAAATGATCTCGCCGATTGGCCCACCGTGCAGAGGCTGCAAATTATAATGACAACATTCGTTTTGCATGGTCTATACGATGACCCTGTATCTGCCTAGAACAAGGCACTGCAAGCAACAATTAATCCCCATGACGTCTGCCGTCATGGCAAAGTACACCGTTCGGAAACTCTCCAGCGGAAGGCCGCTTGCTGGCACGAAACTAGAATAGGTCGCCGCTGGATGCTTGGTTGTTGTACAAGCGGAATGGGTCCGAAAATCGGATGTAAGAAGTTGTCCTCGTCCCACCCAATAGTTGTGTGTGGGCATGCGACCCTTTTCAAGAAAGTTCCCATGTGCTAGTGCAAACAAAACTGCATCACGCGAACCTTTGCTTCTATGCGTCCACGGAACTGAAGATGCTGTGCTCGCCTGGATATGTATACGGTATAATTGAAGTAGTGCTGTACTAGTCAGTAAGTACAGTTATACGCACGACAATGTATGCAAACTACGCGCACCGCTGATGCCGCGAAGAAAGGCTCCCGAGGATTGGGAGACGAAGGAAGTTAGAATGAACATCGAAGCAAAGACAAAGTTGAACACAACTTGATGTTGGTCGGTACACGTAGGTTGTTTTGATTGTTGTTGCGTTGACGACTTTTTGTGAGTTAAGTTTGTGAGATTAGGAAACAAGAGCCTACAATTTATAATTGTTGGAAGGTCGCAATCATGGGTATAATCCACCATCCACGGAGAAAAAGGCGGCGCCAGCTTCGACTGGTGCTCCCATCCCATTACATCTCCAGCAGCCACCACCTTCTTGCCCTGCAGCAGTTAATTCCTGATGGTGGATGCAATGTTTGTGATTGTGAAGAAGGGGACGACTGACTCTCTTGATGAAATTTTCAAGTTTCCCAGGTTGTCAGGCATCGACCCCATGATGTGGGATGGATGATTCGACGGCCCACTTGCTTGCTCAGTGCCCCAACCTGTCAGAACTAGTTGCAATTTATTATTCTTTGTGCATGTGGTACACCTGCCTGTCCCAGCTGGAGCCGACCCACCGTTCCTGCTTCGAACCAACTCTAGGACCAACTTTAGAACCAACTCCAGGACCGCTGCGTCGATGGATACAGAGGAATGCCGACGACCTCTCCACTATCTCTACTGGGAGGAACAAAGACGATTTGTTCTCTTGCTTCTTTCTACATCATCAATATGATGATGATGCAGATACAATCCATTGTATCATCAATTTCGCTCCTAAGTATATTAGTGTAATGATCCTAGTAGACTACTACCACGAGAATGCACTCCAGTGCTGGAATCATTCTCTCAGTCTCTCTCTCACAATACAATCTTGTTTGTTCGTTCGCAATCTCTTTTTACTTACCACCTGGCAACTCTCAAATGAGTCGGGACAGTTCCATATCCTGTCGCCCCCATGGGGACTGGCAAATCCCTGTCCTTGTACCACTGAATGACTTCATCTTGCTTGTCATACCAATCGGGGTAGGGCAAATGATCGGGCATGTTGTCATCGAGGGACTGTTCGACAGCCTCATGATTGGTGGACATGGAGGCACGAAGACCGGATGGATCAAAATCAGAGGGTCCTGTCGCAAAGCGTCCCTGATTACCAGGAGACGACTGAGGATTCTCCCAGTGCTCCTTCATTTCCTGCACATCGGCATCGTTGGGGTCCATGAGTTCCAACTTGATGCGTTGAATGTCGTTGGAAGGATAGGCACGATCCAAATGTCTGCGGGCTGTATCACGAGAGTAGTAAGTGACATTGTAGGGATCGTCACCAGGAGTACCAGGATCAGCCTTGGGGACACGCACAGGAGGTTCACTTCCTGGAGATGGATAACGCATTTGACGATAAAGCGAAGGATCCTTGTCGGAAAGAGGAACCTTGGTCGATGGATTGGGCATTCCATTCATGTCATGGATTTCATCTGGACGGTAAAAGACGAGCTTGCGCATGGCTTGATAACGTTCTTCGCCCATGAGAGGTTTCAATCGTCGAGCCACCCAGCCTCTCCAAGGCATCATCGTTTCCGTTGTACTCGTCTTGGCTGGTTCAATCGAAGGAGCTTCTGCTGCCGTGACAGCACGAGCTTCCTTTAGAGCTGTTCGAGCCACATTCTTGGCAGCAGCTTCACCGGCTTTCTTTAATCCTGACATGGTCAACAACCAACTCTTTGTTGTGTTGAAAAGTGCGTTGCTGCTTCTCGTTTGTTGGCACTCTCTACGTGCATTTTGTACTAGGATCTACAGTGTACGTCCAGGTCGATGATGAACGGAATCCTGAAACTCAAAACGGTGACGAAAGTAACAGATTTAGGTGGTACAGTAGTTGTACTGTATTATGTATCTACTCCGTACGACAGTGATGTTGAGTAAATTCAACTTTGGTTCAGTGCCAGTACTCCACCGACCAATCATCTTCATCTTTTCTGAAAAGAAGCCATCAACTTCAAACTACAGAACGCAATCAATGAATGGTATCCTTCACATCACATCAGTAGTCTACTTGAATCAGCATGATTAGCTCGAGAATACATGGACATGTACATGCACATGCACGAATCGTCGCTGTGGTGATTGTTGTGTGCTTGCTATCGATACAAGCACAAGCATTGTCGCTGTCAACAAGTTCAAGTCCAAAGAGCATTAAAAGAAAGAAAGATCTTCCAACAGTCGAACAATTGAAACGTCGCAAAAGTCCAGCTTTGTGGAGAGATGATTTGCAAGATATATCTCCCAAACAAGGACAAGATTCTCAATCTCTATTGGTAAAGTCCGAAGTAATGGCCCCTGCAGGAGGATGGCCTCAACTGAAAGCTGCTGTTGGAAATGGTGCCGATGCTGTCTTCTTGGGACTCTCAGCCTTTTCCGCTCGTGCTCGAGCCACCAATTTCAATGTCGAGGATGATTTACCCCAAGCAGTTCAATTCTGTCACAATGCTGGTGTCAAGGTCTATGTCGCCCTCAATGTACTGGTCTTTGATGACGAACTCGACGAAGTGGCACAACTCATTCAACAAGCGCATCGTGCAGGTGTCGATGCGCTCATTGTACAAGATTTGGGAGTCTGTCAACTCGCACAGCGCGTCGCTCCATCCTTGCACTTGCATTCGTCGACTCAGCAGACTGTCACGTCGGCCGATGGTGTAGCATTTTGTCAAGAGCATCACGGTGCCACACGTGTCGTGTTGGGACGAGAATTGAGTGTCGACGAAATGAAACAAGTCTCTGCGGATGTCTACGAAAAGAAGGTGGAAGTCGAAGCCTTTGTCCATGGAGCACTCTGTGTCTCTTATAGTGGACAGTGTTTTTCCAGTGAAGCTTGGGGCGGTCGGTCCGCCAATCGTGGACAGTGTGCCCAGGCCTGTCGCATGCCCTATGGACTGATTGCCAATGGGGAACTCGTGGACTTGCAAGACATGACGTACCTATTGTCACCACAAGATTTGTGTGGTTTGGATCAAGTGCCCGCTCTCATGGACAGTGGCGTCACGTGCCTCAAAATTGAAGGTCGTCTCAAGGATGAACGCTACGTGGCGGCCACGACGCGTGCCTATCGCAATGCTGTGGACGCGGCATGGAAGGAACGAACGGGAGAAGATGCTGCCACGCTGCTGTCCAGCGAGGAGAAGGTGACGAGACGGGAATTGACACAATTGTTTAGTCGCGGTCAGGATGAAACGTACGGTGGTTTGACAGCTGGATTCTTGGACGGGACACAACATCAAATGTTGGTGCGAGGACGGTCTCCACGTCATCGAGGAGTTCATGTGGGACGAGTGGCCAAAGGATCGTCGCCCAAGAATGGTCTCATTGTCGTCATGGACAATGACGACAATGACGACGATGACAAGATTGATTTAAAACTCGGTGATGGACTCGTTATTGATCGTGGCATGGCACAGGACGAAGAACTCGGAGGACCAATCTTTGATGTAGAAACCTTGTCGTCGTCCGACGACGACAAGAAGATGATGCAGCTACAATTTGGTCGCGAAGTGACGAGAAATTGGAAACGAAGTGACGACCTGGCCCGCAAGGCCGCCACGGGACTGCTGCTGGCACCCGTTGGAGCACACGTTTGGAAAACGCACGATGCCACGGTCGAAAAAAAGATGCGACGCTTGAGTGAATCAGCACCACCACGGCTCTTGGTGCAAGTGACCGTGTCTGGATCTGTCGGCAGTCCCTTGGTGGTGACCATTCATTCATCATCATCCAGTAATAATGATGATGGTGGTGTCCAGATGAGTAGTAGTAGTAGTGCAGTGGGTGCCACAAAGGATCCACTCCAGCGTGCGACCAAGTCTGGATTGGATCCTAAAAAGATTCGAAAAGCTGTTGGTACCCTTGGTGGTACAAAGTGGGCAATTGACGGACAGATTAATGTTGACGACCTTGACACGGATGTTTGGTGTCCAATGTCCCAAGTGAAGGAAGCGAGACGACAAGCTGTGTCTCAGTGGGAGGCACTCAATGATGATGACTTGCAGCAGATGGAGAGTGATAATGATGAGGGTGACGAACAAACGAAGGAGAATCTGATTCTGGATGCACCTTCGCGACTCTTGGCAGAGTTGTTGTTGGGCGACGATGAAGAATCCTCCACCCACGTTGATTCTTCAACAACAAGCAGCAGTAAGCCAAACCTTTCCGTGCTTGCTCGCAACATGGATCAGGTAAATGTTGTTTGCGAACTAGCAGAAGAAGGGGAAGCAATCGCGGAGATTGTTGTTGACTTTCTCGAAGTCGAGGGGATGAAGGAGGCTGTTGCAAGAATACGAGCAGCTGGTATTCCAGTGGTGGTTGCCTCGCCCCGGATCATCAAGCCTGGTGAGTCTGGTATCTGGCGAACACTACTCAGGTTGGAACCAGATGGGTTGCTGGTGCGTTCGACTGGACTCTTGTATCGTCTCAAATCACTGGGAGGAACTGGTGCCGAGGTTGACGTTGGATCTGATGCTAAAAAACAGGTTGTCAAGATTCCAACTCTGTACGGCGACTTTTCTCTGAATGCTGCCAATGCCTTGACAGCCCTGGAGTTACTCAACTCTGGACTCGAGCGTATTACTGCATCCTATGATATCAATGCCCACGCCATTACTAGCATGGCATCCTTGATGGGGGAAAAGGCTCGAAAGCTGGAGGTGACAGTGCACGCCAAGTTGCCCGTGTTCCACACGGAGCACTGTGTGTTTGCAAGGTTCCTGTCCAAGGGAGACTCCTATCTTGATTGTGGTCATGTTTGTACCCGTAACAATATCCATCTTCGCGACTCCAAGGGTGCCGACAATTTGGTGTTGGCAGACATGGGGTGCCGAAACACAGTCTTTAGCTCTGAAGCTCAATCCGGCTGCCACAGCATTGAAGAGTGGAGGGGAGCTGGGCTAGGAAATCTTCGGATTGAACTTGTCGATGAGGGCAAACATGACTCGAGGACTGTGGTTCGTCAGTACTTGGGTCTTTTGGATGGATCCACGAGGAGCAGTGAAGTGTGGGAAGTTCTTCAAGATATTAAGGACAGCAATGGCAGAGCAGGTGGTGTGTCACTTGGTTCATTCAACAACAAGATTCAACGACGAGCAGGTGAACTTTCACAGGACTTTTAGTACCATGCCGGTAGGAGTGTTCTAATCCCGGCACGGCATTCAGGCAGCTCAGACCACAAGGCTGTCTATTACGATTCTCTTGTGCTGGTCTTGGACAAGAACAAGGTTCGCGTCGTTAAACAGAAGAGGAGGGGCCATCCTTGTAAGCAAGAAAGCCGAGAGATAACTTTATAAAGATGATCTAACCGGTACCAAGTTAGCGCATATTAAGGTTTCTAGTAACATTATTTATAAAGACGGTGACAAGTGCTTTCAAGGAAGTCAATTACAGAGATGTACCTCGTCAATTTCTGAGGAACATCATCTCTATGCACTCCAGAGCATGATCCGTAATTCCTGATTGAAGCCAGAGGGCATCAGAGACGGATTGATGGCGTCGCGAGACTTGGTAGAAGAACAAGTGCAATAATGGAAAGTGCCTGGAGGAGAACAGCTCGCAGACACAACGTACGGACAGGTAATCGGCGAGAGAGTGGCGGACCCGTAGCGACAGGATGACCGCATCGCAAGAACTACACGTGCACTTGCTGTCCTTGCTAGTGGCCGTGTTCTGTGAAGGATAGAGTCTTATTAGTCAAGGTAAAGCTGGCCAGCAGCCGAACCAGAGGTGTCTTCCTTTCATAGACTATTAGCACTCCCTACGCATAATAACAGTTGTACAGAGAAGTTGAAAAGTGGTTTGGGAGTAAGTATGCCATAGCGATGATGACTTGGCGTTCGGGTTGAACTTAAAATTGTGACAGGTCTGTAGCCGTGGACGTGAAAGTGAAAGACGTGCAATGGAATCGAGTTCTTGGATTGGTGGTGATGCCATTAGCATTACACCATAGCGTCACATCTCGTACAATGACACATCTAACAGAGTCTTTTTAACTTCGATTCGCCTCAACTAGCTAGTCTCTCTCCAAGGTATACCAACATGCAATTCAAAAATGCTCCATTAGTAGGTCCCCAGTGTTGCTTTGTCGAACAGACTCTCGCTGTACCAATTTTTGACTGTTTCTCCTTGCACCGTTGTAGTTTTTGCTCGGTCGCGGCGCTACCCTACTGCCACTGTCATGAGTAGAGCTCTTGTTGTAAAGTGTAGTCGGCATGGTCGAATCGTTTGCCGTCGTCGTCAAGTGTCGACGGCTAGTGGCACCTCCCAAGTCCACCGCAGATGCAGACTTTGTGAGGGAAAGTGCCTCATGAACCACACGGCGATATTGAAAAAGCTTGCATTGGATATCGGATGGGTCTTCACCACCGAGTTCTTCTAATGGCACTCCAGGCAAGTAATCCGTCAGCGCCTTCATGGCCACTACCGCCTCCTCTCCCATGACGTAGTCATCTTCGACCATCATCCGGACAGCCACCATGGCGGCACTTTCTTTGTCTCCAATCTTCCCATAGTATCGAATTAATGTCGCGTCCAGCCGTTGCATCTGACCTGCTGGTTCCATTTCTCGAAACAATTGGTGACACGGCTGCGCCAGTGCGTTGTTGAGTTCTTGACGAGCGTCTTCAAACAACTCGTCGATGCCCCAATCATCATCGTACCCCATCTCAATCAGGTTGAGTACACCCCTGATGCGGGTGAGTAACAGCTCAAAGTACACGTCGTCTTCTCCCTTGAAACCAATCTGGTCGCCATTGTCGACCACCTCACGATCCATATCCTTCGTTGTGGACAAGTCGAGCGCTCCTTGCCAGACAGCATTTCCTGGATCGGGATGATCCTCTTTCACTGTAAGCAAGAACATTGCACGATTGAAATATCTGTTGGAAAGCTGTTGCATAAAGATGAGGTAGTTTGTGGACCATCCTTCTTCCTTGTTGATTTTGGTCAACGCGCTTTCTCCGGCGGTTATGGATAGCTTGAAATATTCAATGCCCTTCTTAATGATCTCATCCTTTCGGAGACCACATATCGTTGGAGCTCCGGTTTGTTTCAATGTTCGGTACATGGTAAGCATGGTGTTGCCGAGATTATTGTTGGCCACTCCAATCGCTTTATCGTTCCCGAGCCTCGTAAAGACATCACGTGCATTCTGCAGTGTGGCATAGGCCATCTTCAAGTCACCAGAATAGTATGCCGAATTGGCAAGTTTCACCACCATGTGCAGTCGTTCAAACGTGTTGTATACCTTTGTCATCTCGAGTGAGCCTCCGTGGACCTCGGGAAGATCATCGAGCGTGCCATGATTGTTCTGCTTGTTGATCAATGTCACCAAAGTTAGTAGCTGTCCAATCGGTTGAATGATCGACACAGTGACTTGAGAGGACACATAGGCCACCGCGATAAAGGCCAGCGCAATAAATGCGGCAAGAATGGATCCCGCCAACGTCACCGTAGAGTTCAGCTCCGCCTCAATTTCTTCAAACGATGCCCGAAGACTCTTTTGAGATAATGCAAGCGAAACGGAGAAGAAATTGGATTCGTGCTCTTCTACCCCTCTGTTGAACGTGGAGTGATCCAACGCCTTGTAGGAGCGTACGTTGACAGGTGCGTATACCCAAACGATGGTTTCTTGCTCACCACTGTCATCCGTGCGCACAAAGGTAGTAGTACTGGAATTTCCTTGTCGCATGTCTGTTAGAATCGCGAGAAAGTTGCGAAGGTTCTCACATTCGATTCCAACCCCAGTCTCCAAGTTTTCGCATTGATCGTTGGGCAATACAAACTTTTCAATGGGTGCTGATTTGTTCTTCTTGAGGTCAGCCGTTTGGAACCCGGGCGCGACAACGGTATCGGTATTGAACGAGTCGCGCGTGGAGGACACTAACACATGAAAACCATCTCCGGACAAGGGCGTTCGCTCGTGGGACAGTGAATTGATGATGGTCTCGCCATCGAAATCCACGACTGCTTGCCCGACGTAAAATCCCGTTCGAGGATCAATCAACGGTTTGGTTGCCAATTGATGGATCTGACCCGTCCCCGCAAACACGTACGGCGGGGTCAAATAGACGGGTGCTTGGTCTTGTTCAATGTGCGTCGCCTTGCCATTGACATACCAGTTTCTACAGCGAGGATCGTATCCGTATTTGCCTTTGGGGCACAGTTCCGGATTGAATTTGAAGGCTCCAGTGGCCTCGTTGGAGGGAAAGTGCGAAAAGGTGGCGTGACTGTGATCACAACCTGTGTATGCCGATAGAATACCCTTCTTGTCGAAGGCTGTCAGACTTGCGAGAGTTGTGAATCCCGTACTTGTGGTTTGGTAGTTCAACAAGGGAATCTGGACTACCGACATGGCGGATATAGAATGTAGAATATCAAATGTCTCGTCGTAGCCTGCAGCAGAATCAAAGCCTTGTTCGTGGCCTGGAGTGGTGAGTGGATCATCCCACCATGCCGTTGTGTTAGGACTGGTTGCCACGTCAGGAAAGGTTGTAAAGTTCACGTCCCCGTTGGGCCACGCGGACAATCGGGTGCCGACCCACCACGTCTTTTGGAGGAAGCGTGGATCGGAGTCGTAGTTGTGACATTGCGCCGAACTGCGACGATTGGCTGTCGGCCAATTGCAGTCGCAGGCTGTTTCCTCTTGGCGTTGATAATACGGACACGCGGCTTGACCTCGGGGGAATAGTTTGCATTCTTCGACTCCTGTTGTGAGGGCCGTGAAGGAATTGGCTTTGGTGAGACCACCAAACAAGAGCCATCCGGCCAGTCGAGAATGTAGATGCAAATCTCGAAAGGACGCTGCGACAACGACTTCAGCAAAAGCTGCACGGACAGTGGCAAGAGGAAGAAGTGATCGTTCCTCTAATGCTAAAAATACTTGACCAACGTCATCGACGAGCACGGACAAGTCTTGGTTGATGCTTAGAATGACATAGGTCGAAATGGCCATCATAACAATGAGGAGGGGTAGTGTGATGGATCCGAAGATCCACCAAAAGAGCCGCGACGTGACAATTCTTCGTTTTCCTTCTGCGACTTGCATATCCGATTGATATCGGCTGGTGTACGTCATGGTGTCGATGGCGCCGGAACGATGGTTGGGACCCCAGTGAACTCGATCTTCTGTGGGATACGCTCCTGAGCCACTACTGAGGCCCGCATCAAACGTTATGGAGCGATCGAGATGAGCCAGAGCTCCCCGATACTTGAATTTAGACTTGGTGCTCTTTTCATACAAGTGTTGAAAGTTGACTTGGAGATTGAAGGGGTTCTTGACTTCGAGCCCCTTTTGCATATGCAACTTGGCAGTTCCTTTTCCGGAAAACAAATTGACCATTCGCTCGAATTCGCGTACCAGCAAGGATATTTCCGTTGTGGGACTCCAAGAGCAACAGCGTCGTGCTGATGATGTGCTACTCTCGGGTTTCGATATGTCTGGTGCTCCACCACCACCAATGCTGTCGACGATTTGGTCTCCGACTTTGTTCATCCATTCCAAGGGTTTGGTCAAGTACATGGAAACAAACAAGATACAGAGTAGAATGATGCCGATTCCCATGGATCCAGCAATGGAGGTGGACACAATCACAGACATGACATGGTCATCGACAGCATCGTCCATGCGATCAACTTCACGAAATATTTCCGAATCGTCCATGGTTAGAATGAGCATGAATTGGGGGGCATAGGATGCGTCATACTCTTCGGGTGGAACTGGAATCGGATGAGCCGCCACGACTTTCCCATTCGGATGATCGACGGGATGAAAGTCGTGTTCGTCGTATCCTTCGACAAAGGCTTCTTCAAAAGCATGTTTCATACTGACAAAATGAGCATGATCGACGCCATTGTCCAAATCAGCAATCGTCACGACTTGTGCGGAACGGAACGAATCCCACTTGTCCGATTTGACGACGGTTCCCAGTTCATCCCATCGAACCAATGTCAATTCAGAGGTATCTGTGACTCTAAAATCGTCAATGACGCTAGCGACTTCTTCGACGGGGACATGTGCATTCGTGCACGCTATAAACTCGTTCGTGACACGATCATAGACGGCCTGACCAAAGCCCATCATCCACTGATTTCCAGTACTACCGCCAGGTTCTCGAAACGGACCATGCGATGAGGATCGAAAAGGATCCAGGGCTTGATCACGACACCATGCTGTTTCGAGAGGATTGAAATCAGCGTACGAGACTTGTGTACCTGCCGCATGACACGATGGCATCATGTCGTCGTTGTTGTCTCCCAAAATCGTCTTGGAGGAATCATATGGATTCGTTGTTTGCATCCAGTCGCAACCAATCGACGTGTAGAAATGACTGGCGTTGGTTTGGTGTCCTGGATAGAATACGGAAGCACGTGCACTGGAGGATGCAAAATGGATTCCAATCGATTTAACAGTTGTATGAGCTTCGTAGAGGGGACGTAGAATAGCAGGAGTATAATCAGAAGCCTTTTCGTACAAGAGTTTCAAGGTGTCTGTGGGAGCCGTGATTGATTCTCTTGAACAAATGGAAGATTCTTCTCCAAAGACATCAGCAACGGGAACGCATCCGTTGTAAATGTGGAATGTGGGAGACTCCATGTTGACGGGATGATTGTACCAGTCACGTCGTGTAGGACCGAAATATTCAGCTTGGTTGCTGCCTGTAATGATAGTCGGCTGTGGCGTATGGTCAAGGGGTAGTTTCGCGTCTGCATCTGCCTTGAGGGGATATGCATTTCTTTTTGTTCCAGCGAGTGTATCTTGAAATGTATCTTGAAATGGCACAAGAAGGTCCTCAGCATATCCAGCATGATTGGGAAATCCAACGAATCGATCTCGTGTTGTTTCAGCGACAATAGCAGTACAACCTTCGAGATGACCCATGGCTTTGGTTGTCGTTTCCGCAATAACATGAGACCAAATCTCGACCTTTTCTTCACTCCATTCTTGAAAATTAGCTCTTGCTAATTGTTTAGCTCGATCTCCTGTCTGAGTGACAATCACAATCGCAGCCACCATGACGAAAACGACAGATAAAATTGAAACACTTCCAAACGAAATAAAGAGCTGACGCCGTAAGGAAAGGTTTGGATGAAGACAAGTTCGTCGCAAACATTTGCCCATGGAAAATGCTTTGCTAATGCTTCTTGAACCTCGAGACAACGGAGAACTTATTGTAGCAGCAAGCTTCATACCGGTACACGTACGTGCATCAGTAAGAGTACCGTCTTCTAAATCAAAACCACCACTATCCATACCTCCAAAACTATTCCCATTCGTAGAAGGTGTATCTCCTCCTTTTGTATTGAGCGTATTAGTGCTCTCTTCTGCAGCAATCGGCATTTCAAAATCACTTTCTCGTTGCTCTCGTTCATCAGCGAACATGCTTTCTCTTCGTTCGTCGGCTCTTTCTTGTGCTGATCGTGCTCGTTCTTGTTCTTCTTTCATGATGCTATACGTACCGTATGTGATACCTTTACAAAAAGGAAGGTTACAATGACTACAGTGTAGCGAGGGCGTGGGTATTACTTATAGACCAGCAAATAAATACAAATACAAATACATGTATACTAGTATGCACTACGAGAGTACTTCTGAATATAGACCGGTTCAACAAAAAGTAAAGATACTGTAGTCCAGTGTGAGCAGATTTCTTGTTGCAGAATCCTGAGGATCTTCCGCCATCTCCATATTTGTCCAAATTCGAACTGGCATCTTGTTTACTCGGGAATCAAGGTACATTCTATTCCACTGAAAGGCCTCATCTACTATCGCAATTATAGTATACACGCGACACTTACTCGACTACGGACATAGTGGTAAAAGACGCCGACAAAATATGCTGTGCCAAACTACACGTACATGTATATGTACGACCATGTACACGTACTAGTACGATTAACAGAATAAATGACTGCTTTAACTATGATGATGACCGTGGAAGGGACAAACTTCAAGACTTCTATTGACTGTACATAGAAGACCGAAAACATCGAAGAGTGAGCCAGTTCGCAATTTTGATCTCTGTGTGACATAAGGGCATGGCATTCATCGATTTTGTGACACTTTGTTGCACAGTTGTTTTATGCATTGGTTCTTTTGTGGAGAGATTTTGTGAGGGGGCATGGGCATGTCACGACCTGAACCGATCAATCAGTAAGTTAGTGCCAAATGGATAGCCCCCAAAGTAGGACTAAACAGCTCGGGCGTGTAAGTAAACTAGGCATTTGTATGCCATTGTTTCTGAGCTGCGACCTACAGTTCGCACATGCACTTGCTGAGCTGTGTGGTACATTGAACATGATGATGTACTGTACCCATAACCGGCAAGGAAGCTGTAGGAACAAAAATCACTTCCAGGCACGATCCATATCAATGACTGCATAGCGTGCAGCACATAAATGGACGAAGAATGACTTCAACAGGCCGGCGCCGGCCACCTCTAGTACCTCCAATGTTGTGATACTGAATTATTACAACATGTTTCATAAATAATGTCGATTGTATTCGGATATTTGATCAAACGACTTTACTACACGGACTTTCGAAAATGTGACTGTTGATCCAGTGTATGATAACAGCTGCACGTGCGCCAGTACTTGATACTACTGTATGAAAGACCTCGGCAAAGGAGTATTCGGACTCGTCCGAATACAAACATCACGCTAATTAGTTGAAGCGAGACAGCATCCGATACAAAACTCCAGCCAAAGCCTGATTGATTGATTCCAGTGTCTGATGTCACTCAAATCCCGCCACTTCTCATCCTCAGCAATCACACCAGGACCAGGATCCAGTTGCACCATCCCCTTTGTCGCATTGGATACACCGACAGTATGGCATACCATGATACTTTAGCTTGAGCGCTGCGTGCGTAACCGGAAACATCAGCTGTCCCAATTGCTGTCCCAATTTCCTTTTTCATATTGTCAGATACTGTCAAGAAGTGAGCCAGCCAACCAGCGGCGGTGATACTTGGTTTCTTGCTTGTCGCCTTTGGACACGTTGACGCGTTGCGAAACAAATTTAGCAACTCAACAGACAACTTTTTAGCCTATCAAGTCTGTCAAGGTTGGGAACCCCTGTGTGCCTTTTTGAACAAGCCCGTTCCTTCCAATCAGCCCTTTCCGCATCTCAACAGGGGGGTCTGGGTAGTCTGGCGTCTTTGATTGACAGTTCTGGCGTTCAATGGAGCTCTACTAGCACTGTTGGTTGTATTTGTACTGCGGTTCTAGTGAGACGGTTCATGGCGAGGCGAGACGGCGGTAGTACGACTCCCAAGCGAGATTGAGTGAATCCTTGATGAGGATCCGACCTATCAAGTGATCGATTGGTCGACTTTAATTTTGATCAACGGGAAGAACGGAAGAAGAGTCGTCTGAGTACAAAACTACTCTGTCTCAAGATAACAACAACTCCAATGACGAACTGAACTACTCAGTCACTGACGTCAAGGACCGACAACAGTGAGGGAAACAAAAAGCGTAGAAGCGAGCAATCAGTTCCAGGTCTAAGTCGGTCCTGTCTGGCCAGAAAGGCTAGATACCAAGGAGAGTAGCAAATACTCCATGTGATAGTGCTGCGTGGTTAAACAATCACATTTTCAAAAATGGCAAACAAACTTTTGCTTTCGTGACCATGGTGGTTGTCAACACCAACAAGCGGCGACAGCCCAAGTTTTCCACCTGTACGACGTTGGTGGTTTGAGCTTGCATTGCGCTGTGTTTGGTTGCCTTGGTAGGGACCGAAAACGTCCTGGGAGCACCGTTCTTTTGCGCATCGTTTCATAGTCAGTCTGCACCATCTCCGACTGTCACTGCAGAGGGTACTAGTGTGATACCACAAGAAGAAAGCCTTATGAACCAGACCAGGGCGAACAAGAAGTTGAATGACAATCAGAGAGAAAAGACGCTGTACATGTACCATCAGTTCCTGCTGACAGCTCAGAGGCCTCATCGTTGGAGTGATAAGTGTCTAGCTAGTCTAAATATCGGCTAGAAGGTAAGAAATAGTTTCGGTCCGTTCCCGTCCGCTCTTCTCCGATCATGTCCAATCTCTCAAAGGTGAATACTCAACTGCTCCTGAAGGTCCTGCAAATCGACAATCAGATCTGGCCCAGCGGGGACAATAAATTGTTGATTCCCATTCTTATCAATGACCGGATTGCCTAGACCGTCCACCTGAGGTGTCACTACTCTATTGTTCGTTTGGTCAACCAGTAAGTGAAGCAATGCCGCTCTTGGCACAACAATGTTCCCTGGAGCTACTAGCTGCAGCGAAGCCGCGGGCACGCCAGGAAAGTGACCATGAGGTAGGCCAAAAGCATCGATTGCGTGCTGCTGCAAGTCGGCCGTGCCAAAGGACCTTGCCTCCACAAAATATGCCATCTGACCATCATTCAGCGGGCCCCGCCTTCCACGACGCCAAAGGACAGCGACGGCTGCAAACGTGCCGTTCTGACGTTTGTTGTAGACGTGAATGTACATGAAATAGTCCGCCAAAGGCTCGCGCATGTAGCGTGAGGCAAAAACCAGCGACCCGGCCAACGTCTTGCCACCGCTGTGCACTTCAGCAATAAACGGAGCTCGGATTGGACCCTCATCTGTGTTTTGCAAAGGGAAGTTCATCTTCAACGCCGCATCTGGGGCCGTGCGACCATTATCAACTTGGGCAACGACATTTGTATGAACACAGAAGAGATGGCGGTCTACAAGACTACGACGAAAGTCGGTCATAGCAGTCATGAGTGCCGACAGACCGTCGCCATAGCGCTGCTGATGTGAAATTCGAATTATGTAGAGCCCCCCGTCATTGGCCAGAAAGAGATGAGGCATCATGCCTGCTAAGCCATCCACTTCCATTGCATTGTTGATCTTGTATGTTGCCGGAATTCCCTTGCAAGCTGTTGCAACAAGGACCCATTGCGTTTGCGTTTGCTGGTGCAAGTGCAACTCAGACTCGTCTTCGTTCATACATGTAGATGCAATACGCCTCTGAAATTCCAGCGCTGCTGCCCGAATCTCCTTTTCAGTTCCCTTCACTCCAGGTGTGTAGGTGTAGGTTCCACTTCCACTTTCTGCCCTGGCAAGCTCGATTTCCCTCATTTCCGACCAGAAGGGACCTGCATCTGCATCCAAACCCGCTCCAGCTCTTGGAGAGATACTGATAGACTGCAAAGACGAGCCCTCCGTCGTGGTGGCGGAAGAGTCCATGGTATGGATATTGTTGAATAAAATCGATTTGAAGAATTAGATGTGATCGCTATCACAGAGTAGACCCTAAGGCGTTCCTAATCAATCGCCTTTTTGGTCAGACACGCAAAATTTGCGCGTAAATCTGTCCAAGTATGGATATGATTAACTTTTCAGAGTTATCCCCAACAGTGAATAAGCGATAACGAAGATGATCGACAACGAGCAGTACGAACGAACGAACGAACAAGTGGAGGTGTTTCTTTTGCTCTTTTTGCTGCTTCCCGCCAAAACTTGTGCTAACCTGCGTCTTGGGTCCTACGTGCAGTACAGTAAGCCACCCGTATGCAGTAACAGTACTGGAACAAAGGGCAGACGGCAAGCTGGGGATGCTGCTTCTATTCCGACCTTGAGACCTTGAGGAATTCCTCAAGTTGAGACTTTAGACTTGAACTTCTTGGTCCCCCGCGTCATAAAAAGAAGTGATTCCAGATTGAACGGAGGGCTAAGAAAGGGTTAAACCAAGGTGCCTAACAATTTTTAGCTAGGAGCTACCATGGGCCACCACGTCTCAGACGCACCTCGACTCTGGAACAATCAGTGAGCTTTCTGAAGACTTCAGTTGACTCTTTCTCAGTTGTATGGTCACTTTCTATCGCGATAGCTAGGTCTAGATGTGCTTTCCCTTAGAGATCAGGGACGTCTTTCCCTTAGTAGAGATCAGGGACGTGCCTCTCTAGCTGCCGCCCTCCAGCAGGCGCAAATTTTGCGCGTCTGATTCAGGTTTCAAGTTGAGCCGTTGTTTGACGAAATTAGACCTGTGCTTTTGGTAACGGAAACGGTCACTATCGATACCATTCTTTATGTACATCTGTATGCTGTGTATTAAGGCCGTAAAGACGAACAAGAACGAGAACGAGCTTCCATCTGTCTCTACTACTGGTCAGCACTCTGTGCGACGGTGATGGTGTGTGCATCGAGCGAGGGAAACCCATTATCATTGCAGGGGTGATGCACTATACTATGTAGAAGCAAACCAACGTACAATATCAAAACTAAGTATTTTGTTCATGAATGTGTGGTGGCGGTGAGCTTGGCGATGACCTAATACCACCCGTCGTTTTGCTCTTAGTGGCGTTTGTACTTTGTGCATCGTTGTTTACAAGGTCCCCTTGAAGTTTGGACTCACTTTGGGAGGTGCCAGCATCCCATGGAGGCGATCTTCTTGTGAGACTGGTGTCTTGGTGCTAAAGGAGCAGACAAAGACGGATCGATATCCAGTCTCGACGGCCATTCCAGCATGGGTCACATCACCACCAAAAATGAGTGCCGACCCGGCATTCGGCTTGAGCACCGTCGTGGGTTCTGAGCCACCAGGATTCTCGTCGACCTTGCGGTTGCCGGCCCAAAAGCCCGTGCCACCACCGGAAAAGTCGTCCTCTGGACTCGTCAAGGGGATGAGTACTGTCAATGCTAAGTGATCCTTGTGCGCTCCAAAGTAGCCATTGGACTCGTACACATTAATCGCCGGTTCACCTTCAGACCACTCGAGCTCGCCCATCATGTAGAGCTCTCGGAGACTAGGACAGGTATCTGCTAGGTAGTCTGGAGGTGGCACAGTCGGTTGTTCTAGCTGCGCATTCAAAGGCTGCCTTCCAGCCCAGCGCTCACTAGGCAAGAACAAGGTTTCGTACACAGAAGGGACCGTCTCGTCAAGATAATCAATCACACGCAAGAGTATTTCATCACAGCTCATGACCACATCATTCGAAAAGGCTGTGGGATCGGATACGCTGAAACGGTTACGACCACGAGAGGCTGGAGGCCGACTGTCACACGCTGCCAAACCAGCGGCAAAGAGTGCACGGCACTCGTCTGGAGTGGCCACGTCGGGGAGGCACACTACAGCTTCGCCTTGCCCAATGGCTTGCCCGAGTGATTGTTTTGCATTTTCATTTTCATTTGATTGTTCATCATCATCGAAGGCTAGATCATCAAACAACAAGTCGTCGTCGTAGTAACTGTCATCATCATCATCATCACCATCAGACTGGTCATCTGAATCCAGCCAGTACACCTCGTGACGTTCATCTGCTTCATCTCCTTCAAACAATGAAGAAAAGCGATTACTTCTTGTTCTTCTTGTACTTCTTGTAGTTGCTCTTGTACGTGTAGACGTAGTCGACAAGCATCTTCGAGTATTGGAAACAGGACCAACTGTGAATCCGAATCCGGTGCAGAAGGAGCCGACGACGGCCAATGTTAATATGGCGATTTGCCAGATTGATAAGAGCCAGGCTCTGCTGAACGTCATCCTTCTTGCGTTGGATTGGAGGTGAAGAATGGACGAATGATGAAACGATACTTGACGTGCGGATATCTCTACTTCCCACCGTTCGTTTTCGGTCAAAAACACTAACCAATAGAAGGTAGAAACAGATGGGATGATCGAAAGGGAGTACACGTATCTTGTTGTGTTTGTTTGTATATTTGTCACACTTTGTCCGGTTTGTTTCCGTGCGAAACATGACCTGCAGACTCCTGATTTCTTTTTACTGTCTTCAGACGCGCTCGCGACAAACTTGCAGAATTCTTCGCACGACATCCCACTGCCATCCCTGCTCTACTTTCAACTTGATCCCTTGAACAACGTCCACTCCTGTCCTCGATGAGGGCCGATA